>VMBQ01013191.1:0-10128 GCA_007657795.1 Dreissena rostriformis
TGTGTGTGTGTGTGTGTGTGTTAAAGACGATGAGCTTTACATGCTAACGTCAAACTAAATTATTACAGCAAATTGTATATGATTCAATTCTGACATTGTAGTATGTGTTTTACAACAAATATGCGTTTGACGAATACCAGCAGTCACCTGCATACATATAGATTTATAACTTTTCATATTGCATCTGCATGTACATTGTATTTGCATTTGATTATAAGGATGTGTTTATTATCAGTAAAGTACTTAATATAGATTTGAATGCTTATTTTGCTTATGTTTACTTTTAACGTATTCTTATTTTTCACTTAGTTTGTACTTTCACAATTACAAAATGTCTGCCAATAAAAAAACAAAAAAACAGTTTTACCACATTTTAACACACATTACGAAGCACGGAAATTCGTTGAGCCATGATTAAGTACTTTTATGCTAGAAAACTCTTTCATACATACAATAATTCGTATCGCAGTAGAAAAGACATACACATTTCCCAGTGTCATGACCTTCATAATATATAGTGAGGGTCTGCTTTAAATATAGTAAGTATTTAAGATATTCAATTAACAACGATCATACTTTCATAAGGTAGAAAAGCAAATCTGTAGGAATGTACATACATGAATATGAAACAGATATAATTTTTAATGTCTTTATCATGCAATGGATCAATATACAATCGTATAAATGTCAACCAAAATTGTTTTCACACCATTAACTACACAAATTATAAACCAATTGACAATTTAAATGCACGAGTATGCAACACTGAACATCGAAGCGTGTCTTTGTATGATCCGTTAGGTGCATTTAATATGCCTTATTGCAGAGATTTGTTTTGCGAGTTGATTGCACTCTTTTTAGTCAGTAAATTGTAATAGTAGAATGATAAAAACATTGTATAATATGTATTTTAATGAATCCTAAAAACATTGTTTCCGTTCAGGACATGTGACAGACGTAAGTCGTTGTTCAATTTAGCAGTGACGTATATATGATCCGCGTTATGGAAAAAATGGACTTAATGAAAGTTCGTAGAGTGTCGTCCAAGATTAGCATGTGCAGTCCGAAAAGGCTAATCAGGGACGACACTTTTCACCTAGACTGGACTTTTGTTTACAAGAGACTTTCTTTAAACGAAACATTACACAAAAACGGAGGAAAGCGTCATCCCTGGGAAGCCTGTGTGGAATGCACAGGCTTATCTTGGACGACACTTTTCGCACACTCATTCCGGATTCAAATGCTATTGCATCATGCCCACTATTAATAAAAAAACAACAGGGGTACATCAGCAATTAGAAATACTTCAAATAAACTTATTGCTTCGCATTTATAACACAATAAGTGTACAACAAACAAAATGCAGTTTCAAATGCTCCGTTAAGACATTCAATAAGAAAAAATAAACACTCATTTAATAACAATAAACAGGTGTGGCTGAGTTCATAAAAAAAAATATACCAAAAATTCAGATCGTAAAAAATATATCTTACCTTTTAGGTTAATATCTCAATGAATGTATTTTTCACATGTGACCCATGAATATATTAAGTCCATGAACAAAATTAATATAAACCCACGCCCGCTTAAAGTTTTGTTTCCGTAAGATAAGGTACACACTCATAAATTCAAATACGTTCATATACACCTTTGAGAACTCTAAAAAAAAACTTGCCGCAATTTACAACCACGCCGTTATGAACACGTGCTCACCTGAGTTGAAATTTGAACAGAGCGGAAATTGGACGTTCGAAATTCAGTAACACAATTGCAATATATGGGCGCCTGTTGTCAGATTGTGGCTTCGGTGCGTTTTTTGAAGTTTTTGCTACACGGTCGTCATTTAAATCACATCAAGGTGCGCAATCTTCATAAATGTAGTTCGCATTTTAGTATTGAGAAAGTGAATCAATGGTTTGCCTAAGCGGGACAAGCTTAATTAATAAATCATAATGGCTTAGGTTCAGGATAAACACCAAAAGAAAGAAACATATTAGTATTTAATACCATCACCATCATCACAATCATTAAAATCATCACCACCACCACCATGATCATCACCACCAACATCATTATCATCATTACTTGTTCAGCAACACCATAATAATCAGCACTACAATCATCATCATCATCATTGTCGTCGGCGTGTCGGCATCATCAACCAAACGCTAATCTCTACTCTTCAGGTGTTGACAATGAATGCGTGCTGCCGTTATGGTTTGGATTGCCGTCGTGCTGTGGACGCATTTCAGCTGCTTTCAATTCATTCCTGATTAAAGCGTGTTGTACATAAACAAAGCAATATTGAAATCAAACGTACTCCACCTGTTGTGTTTTCTATTTGAGACTTAGATAATAACTGCAAAATATTTTATTATAAAGTCCCTCGTATCCGCTGTTTAAAGGACACTGACGCGGACAGAGCATGCATGTTCTTAATCATCAAATTGAATACAATCTTTAATTAGATTTGAGGTAAGGAAATTGCTCAGACAAACAGAGAAAAACTGCACGTGACTGAAAGGAACGTATTTAATGTGTGTACATGGGTAAAGGATCCTGCATTCATTGTTAATATGGGAGGCGGAAAACTACAACGGGCGAGGCCTGGTATAGGGGAAATAACCCTGGGTTAGGGTTAGAGTAAGGGTTAGGGTTAGGGGTCGGGTTAGGGTGAGGGTTGGGTTTAGGCTCACCCAAACACTAACCCGACCCCTAACACTAACCCTAACCCTAACCCTAACCCTCTTAACCCCCCTTGCGCAATACCATACCAGGCCTCGCCCGTTGTAGTTTTCCGCCTCCCTTGTTAATATTGTGCAACCCTTACCGTGACAAAAAACTAGTGGAATGATGCAATAATATATGAATGAAGAATGCCAAGGATAAGTCTTATCAGTGTTGTCCATTGTTCAGAATCGGCTATATATCCCTTTTTTTTCCTTAACATTGTATGTTTGAGCATGCTATTTGAATTCTATGGGCTAAAACATTATTAGTAACTGTTGCGATTTTGTTCATTCATGAATTCGCAATCTGGTAGATCATACAAAAACATGAAGAGCTTCCACGGTAATATACGTTTGGTGTTAACGATTCTAGAAGTTGCAAATAAATGACAGTTTTAAAATGATTTTTAATCCAAATCTCATATAATTCTTCATGAAATATTCAATCTTTATTTTATCCTTTAAGTATTTGATACTAGGCAAATACTAAAACTGCTAGGCAATATTCATATGGCATTATTTGAACATTCTGGATGAGGCATTCACTCAGGATGTAATCAGCCTCGTTCGGAACACAAATGGTGCTTAAATGAATTTAATGTGTGTATAGTGTCGTCCCAGATAAGCCTATGAATTCCAGATATGCTTTATATTGGCGACACTTTCCACCTTCACTTAATGTTCGTTTAAATGAGACCTAATGTACACGTACAAGCGGAAAATGTCATCACTGATTAGCATGCGCTGACTGCACAGGTTAATATTGGATTACACTTTACGCATATGCATTACGCTATGGTTTTTCCCAGAACGCGGCTCTAACGATGTTTTCCTGTTTTATGTGTGCTTCGTTAGTTTAAACCTATTTCGTTAAGCTCGATTGCTCCGAAAGCCAATGGCTTATTTAGCTGCTATCGAGGTGCGTTTCTGAGTCTAGTTTTCCCAAAACGAGGCTTATTATCATTCTGCAACAAATCGTGTCCCTATATATGGCCGAAGATTCAGTAAATATAGGGGTATTTATGCGAACATATAATGCCAAATACAGAGGGGTATGTGAAAATGTACCGCTTCAACCAACAACACTCCTTTTTCTAAGGGGTATTTGTGCCGTAAAAATAATACACATTTCAGTAATACGTTACGAAATCACACACCCATGCTATCATGGAAAACTGTGGTTTATTACCTCTAATCCTTTTCCCAGGCATTTTTATTGCACGGGTATACTACACACACTATCGTTTTATCCAGCACAGTGTTTGAGACGTGCACCTTACTTGTCCATGTTGATATAATCAACCCGTTTCTTGCAATTGAATGATCAATACTGTCTATATAATATACAGATGCAAAACATATACTATTCCATTTGACGTTTAAAAGTGAAATGTCGGTGAAACTTCAGCTTACGCTGAGAAACAGAATGGGGTACATTTGCACCATGAAGCATTGCGTTGAATGGACGCAAATCGATTCATAAAAAATAAAGAACGTCGTGCTGTCTGATGTTCAACATTGGTTGTGTCACGAGCACGTAAACGTGTTTGATTTTTAAATCAGACTACCATTTATGAGTCAAAGCGTTAGAGGATATAAGGTGCAACATTCCAAAACAAAATTAAAGCACGTCATTCTGTCTGATATACAAGCTCGTTCACGAGCCAGTAGATTTGGTTGTATATTGAAACCTTCCTATATGTGACTACCATTTATGAGTCAGGGTTTTAACGGAAATAAGATGCAACATTCCAGAATGGCATTTTATTAAAAAATACGCATTACTATTACAAAATAATTAGAAGGTTATTCAATATTTATATTAACACATCTGCCTGCTTTATCCGTGTTAGCAAATAACGTTCAAATACACGTTAATTTACACCATCCGTGTGTTCAAAATGTTGTTATATGTATAATACTTATTTTCATTTTGAGTTCTACAATTAACGAGACTTAAACATTGAAACAGAGTCTTATACTAGTGAACACCCCTATCAAATCAAGAGTGTGCATTACAACCATATTGCCCTTCGTCAGTTTGACCCATGGCAAACTTCATCAGATTGACCCAAGGTAAAATTTGTCAAATAAACACCTGGTGAAAAATGATACACATAAGCCTCACATTGCTCTTCATTTGTATATCAAGTTTCATTATCATAATTTATCATACATTTGTATTCATATTTTCGAGTTAACGAAGTATTCGGTGTAAATCCTTATTCAAATGACATTAATGTGGTGAATAGATTGACAGAGATACAAATGACAAACATAAAGCCCAAGGTGTATACCAGGTTTCGTGACCATAACTTATGGACTTGTTATGTAATTACAATATGAAATTGGTGTTCTGTCTAAAATGAAACAGTAACCTGGCAATAGACCTTTGATGAAAACGTACCATGCTTTNCCACGACAACAGCTCTCATACAATGTTTCCAATTTCGTGACAAACTTCAACAAATGTTCAAAATCTGCGTACTTTAAATGTCATGTTGGAAACTAAAAGGCAATGCATTATGATATTAATGAAATGAACACACGATACTTATTCTATAACACTTTCTTTCACTTAATTATAAACAAAGATAGAGATAAGTTTAACAAAAAAATGAATTTATCTTATTTTCAGAAACCGTCCTACTATTATGTGTATTGCGGCTTGTTTAATAAAAAAAATTGAAGAAGAAATTCATTATACTTAACGGACTGCGTTATCTCTTGCATTTCTACAACGCGTTGTCTAAGCGATATTGCATTTATTATTCAACCGGATATTCAGCGTCCAGATATATTTTTCTTATTCCGATACAGTACTTCTTATTAAAAGAAGATTTTTTTATCGAACAGCATACACAATCTATCTTACCTGAAGCATTTCTACCTTCTGTCATTTTATCTCCTGCTTCAACCAAAGAAAGCCCAACTGTGTAATATTAATCACTAACACACTTCTCTTGGTATAACGTGCACTCTCCACCAAACACTGTATGAATCACCCGGTACTCAACTAAGATAGACCTTCTTGGGACGTTTACAATAACTTCTGGTATCACATGCCTAGTATAATACGAGGGTTGGTAATGAATATATCCGCAACAGCTTAATTAATACGAAACACTGTGATGCAGACTCTGCTTCACGAAGCAATTTTCACCTTACACAACTTTCACCACAGTATCTACAAGTCATACCATAATGTATCTTGTTGTTCATAAACCATCAAAGTTGCTATACAGCAGCGTCCTAATGTGTGCTACAAACTGACGTAATGCCCATTGTATAAAAATGTCAGTGTAACAAATTACAAGCGTCTTTCAAACGGCGCTGTTAGCCGTTGAGTGGGTTGAACTCTCGGGGGCTAAACACCAGGTTATGTTTACAAGGTTTTTAAGCGACATTATTCCATACTGATATCTTTATCGCAGAATCTGGCAAATCCAATGCGAATCAAAACAAGTATAAGTTTACACTTGCTTTTGTATAGACAAGGGCACTTTGTGGAATTGTAATAACACAATTGTCATTTACAACACTTATCACAATCAAAGCATAATTATGTTGCCTTTTAAATAGTATTAAATCTTAGAGGAGTGAGACAAACCAATATTTACCTATCTAATTCATCGGGATTGCTTGTTAACACCAACGAAATGTGTAATTTACTTGTCGACGTTGTAAGTTAGTAGTTATAGGTTACTATTTCAATAAATTATTCGTCAAAAGCAAAATCTAATTATCGTAAAACGAACACTTCTTTTCAATATATTTTGTCACGTTCAACATTCTTTCAACACTGTCATATTTTTTATCATTAATTGCAAAGTCAGTATCAAAATAACATGGATAAGTGGACACCCGACATACTGGGAACCATACATTTTACAAATATACTAAAGTACTATTACAAATACAAGTATGTACTCTGTAGATGTCGTTGTACTCCTTTAAACCTTTCAGTGCGCAAAGAAATCTGTACAATAATTGACTTAGATCTCAGAGCAAACAATAGTAGATTTTTTTAAAAATGGGTTTCGCGTTTCAATTAATCTCTGTATAACTGTCATATGTTATGGAAGTTGTGAAGCATTTTTATCAATAAAGTTGTTAAACTGTTTTTGTAGGCATCTAGCGTTAAAATAGGCGACACATCCACACATTGTTTATGTTGCAATATGTACAAGTTTATCGAAGTACTTAAATGCAGAATAGTGTAGAAAACTAGCCATATTTTGTTTGTTGTAATTATCAAACTACTTTTATGTGGTTTCTATGTTTTAACTGTATACATGTGACTTTCTCACGAAAACATGTTTATTTCCTGTCTATTTTTACTAGATATTTCTTCTTAAAAAAATATGTTCTCTATAAACTTCAATCGCATTTTGTTATTTATATGTATGTTAAAGACGACGAGCTTGATAAGTTTACGTCAAAATAATGTATTATGTTCTGTTGTCTGTTGCGACTAAACCGAAAATTGTATATGNAAAGCAATGATAAAAATTATTTTATGTTTTGCTTTAGAGACATTTTTAATGGCTTAAGTGAGAGCGCTCAAACGTGTCAATGAGGCCATATTTTAATTAACCCATGTAATACAACATCATTTACTCACTATGTCATCGTAAATTTTATTGATATATTTCAATTACGCGGCTTAAAATTTCCTGTCGCAAAATTAAGTTGATATGCTTAGTCATCGCAATAAATCGTATCGGGTAATAAACCGTATCGGTCAATAGACCAAGTCGGGCTATAACCCGTATCGCCGTATTGAACAAAAAACGTATTGGAGAATAAACCATATCGGGCAAGTTACCGAATGCACAGTTTGGAAGCCATATGAAGCGTTTAAGATTATTCTTACAAGTTACATTTATTTAAAACTACAAATGAAAATTAAATTCGTATATCTGTAAACTTAAAGGGCTTAGAAAACAACTCTGACTCTAGTAGTCGAAGTGTATATATGCGTTTGTATTGTCATGGATACTTAGTGGAATTGTAATAAAACGATAGTGGTCATTTATATCACTTATCATCATGAAACTAATCATTCCGTGGTGTTTGAGATATTAGCACTGTAGATCGTATAGGAGTGAGATGAACCAGTATTTGCCTATCAAATACATCTGGTTTGATCTTTCCAACCATTCGCGTTAAACGTATATGATAATTGTATGAGTGAAACAGTGCACCTAAAGTGTTAGGTCAATAAATTATTGGAATTATAACTTGATAGTATTACTATTTTTACTACAACAGCAGAAATATCAACAACTACTGATTTGTTTCTTAGAAAAAAACCCATATATATCTACCACTTCAATGAAAACTTTCCAACACCACCACCAGTTCATCTATCACTGCTGCTGCTGATGCTTAAAGAGCCACTACCTTTCTGTGCAAATTCACAATCTGATAATACAACCGCTTACCTTAACACACATTATATAAATAGCTTTTTTCTATAATCGAGTCTCGCTCAGGAAAAAAAACGGTGCTCAATGAATGTAAGTAAAGTGTCGTTCCAGATAAGCCTTTGCTTTTTGAAGTTTCTCCATAGCGAAAATCCCGTTTAGGCTGAACGAGTCGTCCCTGATTAGCATGTGCGGACTGCACATGCTTATCTCGGACGACACTATACGCACTTGCATAACGACCCGTTTTCGCAGAGCGAGCCACATTTTTTGGTTGTCATTGGAAACATATAGTACATTATATGACAATACTACGACTTGAACCAAACATGGACGCTACACCGGCTACAAGCAGTGTCGTGGTCATTTGGATTATTTGAATCCATGGCATAATGTTCATTTAAACGCTACTTGAAAACTCGATTATGCATTTTGCTTCTTTTTAATTTAGACTCACATAAATTGCGGCTTATATATACTGACACTGGGTCAATGTTGCGCGAACAATAAAGCTATTTGTCACATTGTAGTTTTAAGTGAACGTTTAAAATAGGATGGGAATGAATTAACACTGACGTAAACAAAATGCTTGATCAATCTTAAGCACATTATTTAAGAGCGGAATTGACGGGCGTTTATCTCATGATAGCAATATTTGATCATATGATAAGGTTAATAACTATAAATTAACCGAGGCTTTAGTTGTATGTTCAATGGCGGTTGTAAAGTTATCCCTTAATCTTTAATTGCAACGTTTTATTGCTATTCTAAGATTGTTTATTATAGGGTCGGTTTACATGGATTGAAGCATGTTTCCGCCTTCACATATAAAAAAAAACACCAACGAAATGTGTAATTACATGTCGACATTGCTATTTATCGGTTCATGTTTTCAACTTTAAATCGGAAATTGGACGTTAAAATTCAGTAATATAATTGCAATTAATGGGCGCCTAATTGCAGTTTGAAACGAAGTTTTTGCTGAACGGTCACAACCCAAATCTACTTATTGTAAATCGTTCACTTTTTCTGTATTTTCTCACGTTCAGCATGCTTACAACACTACCATATTTGTAAACATTTATAGCAAAGTCAGTATCAAAAAAACCCATGGATAAGTGGAAACCCGACAAATTGGAAACCATATATTTTACACATATACTGAAGTGCTCTTGTAAATACTACTTTGTACGAGATGGAAAACGGAAGCTAAAATAAAATCTGCTAAAAAATTAAGAAACAGTTACACTGTGATGAAAATCATATACACTCACCCAGCTATTGATACTCGCAGATGTCAGCTATTGATACTCGCAGATGTCAGCTATTGATACTCGCAGATGTCAGCTATTGATACTCTTTAGAAGTCGGTGTACTCCTTAAAACCTTTTAGTCACCAACATCAATACATAATCAATGCGCAAATACATCTGTACAATATTTGATTCAGATCACAGAGCAAACAAAAGTTGACTTTTTCAAAACAAAAAAAATCGCGTTTCGATTACCGATAAGCTCCGTTTTACTGTCATATGTCACTGAAATTGTGAAGTATGTTATCAATCAAGTTGTTAAATTGTTTTCGAGCGCATCAATCTTTAACATTGGCGACACATCACAAATTGTGCATGATGCAATATGTACAAGTTTATCGAGCTACTTTATAGCTGAAAAGTGTAAAGAAAACTAGCCAAAATGTTTAAAATGCATTAAATTCAGAGAACATGTCATATATATCTAGTACACAATAACTATTTTTGGCAGTAAGAAAACAGGTACAGAATAATGTCATAATCGTTGCAATAATTAAACAACTTTCATGTGGACTGGTCACTATGTATTAGCCATATACATGTGGCATTCTCACGAAAACATTTTTATTACTTGTCTATTTAAATAGATCTTTAGTCTAAAAGATGTATGTTCTCTATTTACTTCAAACGCATGATGTTGTTTACACACACACATAT
>VMBQ01013192.1:0-12281 GCA_007657795.1 Dreissena rostriformis
CGGTAGGTGGTGGACTCGTCTGTTGTGTTGTCCAGGTTGACCACCAACACGTACGTGTAATTGTCCGTCGCAACGTGCTTGTACACGCATTGGAACACTCCACCCGCTAAGCCGAGATAAAAAAAGAATAAAACCATGTAACGAGATATGGATTACAACGAGGAACACTTAAGACTGCCTTATTTAAACTTCCACTTTTTCAACACAGCGTAAACATACTGGATACATGTGAAATGACTGAAACTGGTTGTTTATTGAAATTTATTTGGACAATTTCCTGACTTCATTTGACATAACTTGCGCCAAAATGATTAATAATGTCAAACGTCATGATTATCGTATATTTTATATTAAATATAAGTCAATCATGCCATTTACACATTAAACATAATTATTGTCGGTATGTTTGAAGTGAAAGAGCATAAGGCGTCACTTACCCGAGAACGCCACGCCGCCGTTACAAAGGGTGGTGTTCACTGCAGGCGTGTCGCGGGCGCTGCAGCCGTCCCAGAAGGAGTTTGCGCCACAGGAGCTGACAACCCCTTTCCTCACCGTATAGTTGAACTCGCCCTGAAGCATCTCGGGACAGTCCACCGCGGCGCCCGGCATTGCGTCTGTATCAGACGCCATGTTTTAAAATATCGTCTTTTCGAACTTATGTCGCTTGCATGTTCGATTACCAGCTGAACCATATAACCTACTAACTTTGAAATGGGACGATAACCTATGTGCAGTGCATATGGTGCTTCACACTTTGCACTGAAAGATCCAAGGTCGCCTCTTGAACTGGCCATCTCCGGTGTCACTATCCCGTAAAATAACTAACACGTCCGGCGGGACGCTGGCGATTTGTGAGAGATTCTACGCATACCATTCTACAACTACATGAACAACAGAAGAGAATAAACACCCATATTATAAAATGCTGTCCTCATCGCGATACAACCCAAATTGACGTACCTAACTAGTAGCCACCAAAATCACAGACAGAGAAGTTTTAGATATAGATTGAGCAACTCTCTAACATGTTATAAATTCAGTCAAATTGATGTGACAATAACATGTCAGTCAGGCCCCATATCAACAGACATTTCTAACAGGCTGCCAGAGGTTCTCAAAGACTAGCCAATACATTTAAATGCATATGTGTGACTATAAGTTTCGTTGTTTATCAATCTGGGTACATGAATAATAATGATATTTTAACAAGAGCACCGAAGAGCGGGTGCCAACGCTCGGCTGTGGGTGGAGTTTTAAAAACAAATGACCTTTAACCTTGACCTTTTACCTTGAAGGATGACCTTGACCTTTCACCACTCAAAATGTGCAGCTCCATGAGATACACATGCATGCCAAGTATCAAGTTGCTATCTTCAATATTGAAAAAAATATGGCCAATGTTAAAGTTTTTGGTCGACGCGGACGGCGGACGGGTGACGACGAGGTGGCTATGACAATACCTCGGGTTTTCTTCGAAAACAGCCGAGCTAAAAACTGCTTGTATCAGATCCACGTTTTAATTTCATAAAGTACTATGGTTTTTTTTAGCAGATACAAATAACGGCTCCAAACACATGCCTAGTACACATACATCTGTCGTGTCAACCTACCTTTCTTCACGAGTAACTCCCATGATGTTGTTGTTGGGGTTTCATCACAGACCTCATTTTCCGTCACGGTCTTGCTCTCGCCATAAATTTTAAAGCGTTCGTTGCTGGCCTTTACGAGCTGGCCTGCGGATTATACTTAGTTGAACTTTACGTTAACAAAATAAACATATTTATTTTAACCCGATTTTGTCAAAATATTGACAGTAATTGTTACACGTTTGAGTCTGTTTTCTGAGCAGACACTGTGTGTCGGTAAAGAATATCCCTTTGAGCGATGGAACCGGATTTTGAAGGCCTTTGCAAACAGTTTGGATCCAGATGAGACGCCACAGAACGTGGCGTCTCATCAGGATCCAAACTGTTTGCTATTCTGATAGTATTCTTTGGAAAAAAATCAAAGAAAATGCTAATTTTAGAAATTTAGCAGACAACATTTTAGCAGACGACAAATTTCCCAGCATGCAAAGGGATATCATTGGAGCGCTATAATAGGGATTGAAGTCACAATGTCCCGATCGAACACACCTATTTCGACAATGTAAAAAACGGTATATCATTTTAGACGTTATGCTAGAATATTTGCAACAAAAAAATACATGTTTTACAATTTGTACAAAACGCATTGTGCAATTAAACATCTAGGCAAAACGACTTATACATGTATCTGGGCCAATGACAGCACACTCTATCGTTCATTAACTAAACAATATTGAAGAAACTTGTCATGGAGTTTGGGTAATATTCCCATTCCGTTTTAACGATTGCTGAACTTGTCTGACTTAAGTATTTTGTTTGTTTATTCGTTTTTTTCTGTTTTTTTTTGTTTTGTTTTTTTCCTTCAGAACTTTTCAAAATTAAATACCATTTCTTTTAAGAAAAAAACTCAATCAAGTTGTACAACTCCATTTGTTACCGATATATGCTCACTGACGACCCTAAACATGCACTTACTTTTCACATACGTGTGTATCAAATTGCCGTCTGAACAATATATGCGGATAACTAAAGGGCAAGAATGCCGCGAACATTATCTTCAAGGAAGGATACATATTTCAACATAAATATATACATTGAATAAATTAAACAATTAATTTTGTCATTTGTTTATAAGTTTCTGTCATAGTTTACACTGATTCACTGTTTGAAGCCAAGCTATAACCCAACACAACATTCGAAATCTTTTAAAATATAACAACACACGTGAGACAATACTATCATTTAAGTTGTGTACATACTCGTCTTATGGTAGTACCGTATAGATGCAGACGACATAATTGTCATTTCAAGACAGAAGTAAGCAAAAAGCTTATCGCCAGTAAACCCTTCGAACTGCTCAGATCTGGAAAACGAAGAAAAAATAAGTGCAGCCATACTCACTTTACACTTAATCTAATAGTAAAATTACAATCTATTTTGTGCAATACATTTGTGATGATTTGTGTTTCAATTATCATCATTGAACACGATGTTCAATGTCTATATGCAATAAGAAGTGTGTACGTTTATTTCGAGATCATATAAGGACAGGCAATTTAGAGGCTTCAACAAATCTCAAACATATCAAATTAGTCTTTAATACTATGCACTCATCGCAAGTGTACATCAATGTTTAATAGGTTTATTATTTCATATAAAAACATACGTGCAGTTCGTTGTGATTTTCCAAGTTATGTTTGTGATTCAAGATAAATGTGGAACATAAGTCAATGTTAACACACATGTAATTTTATCACTGGAATATAGTCTGTTTTATTTATTATACATTGCACTATCATTGTATCAACAGGAGTCGCTTCTTAACTAACCGGGGTGCTTATTCGTTTTGTATGATTGGTAATACTGTATTACTATTTTCATTTTGCGCCAACATGTATATGAGAAGCTTCCACTAAACAATTTTCAAAAAACACCATACTAAACTGTATTGGTTGGACATAACTATGTTAATACTCTCATTATGTGCAAATTTACATAAATATTAAAATGCCAATCCATCGGATTTGATGAATAAACTAACGTTTTATCTCAAATTTCTATGCTTGCATACGTCTCCCGAAGTGAAAGAGGAAGCGTCATGACAACGCAAGTACACGCATTTTGTTGCTTGTACACGTATAAAAGCACTGCTTCTAGTGATTGAAGTTTATAAAATATTAAAGTTATCACTTCAAAACATGACTTTAAAAAATGCAAGAAATTATGCTGATTATGAAATAAGTTCATTCTTCCGCGGATATATCTTAATGTTTCAAGAAGTGTGCTTACGCATCCGTATACAGATAACAAAAATGTAGTGACGTTATGGTATGTTTACAACATGTATACTACCGATATATGATTGTTGTCATGAACGAGTATTTATATTGGTTGAAATGTACTCAGGTCAATATACACTTTTACACCCCCCCCCAAAAAAAAAATTAAAAAATAAATAAAAAATAAATAAATAAATAAATAAATAAATACAAAATTGCTACAAAAGGTATCTTAACTGATCCTGGTAGGGTAGAAGGTAATCGGACCTCCGGAAAGTTGTTTTTTAAGATGGCCGCCAAAACCTATTAATGATCATAATTATGCCACTATCCACTCACATTTGATGATTTTGCTGTACATTCGTAGGTTTTTCGGGATAAACAAACACATTAAGATCATCAGACAAAAGGTTAGTTTATTATGTTACACAGAATCCAATATGGCGTCCAAAATTGCCACCGACACAATACGAAGGACAACAGGTCCAAACTGTTGACCCAAAAGTGAGGATTGTTATGTCAAACCACATAGTTTTGGAGACAAGGAACACTTAAATCGAAGTGTTGATATCGCTTAGCAGTTGAATGCTCATGAAATCCAATTTATAACATTCAGCTATCCACTATCACCTGATACAAAATCACCTTTGTACATAACATTTATCTCAGAGCGTTAATTTATTGGAGTTTTCATTCTCCTCCTCAGTCTCGACCTCTTGTGAATATTTTGGATTGTCACAGTTTTCAGTTTGACAATGGCCACACACAGCAACGCAGATGAGTTCAAAGCGTATGCAGCTGAAGCTGCAGCTGCATCGAGAGAATTTACATCATACAGAACAGTTACAATGGATGATTTTCAATGATTCTTCAGGTGCAGCGTTGTTTTGGGTTATGATTGGAATTAATTGGTTGTTGTCCTGTTTCCATCAATTTCAGTTGGTTTCATATTATTTGTCATCCCCACCCATACCATGATTTGATAGTATACGTGTTGGCTATGGAACACTGTTGCATGTGATGTTGGGGATGTTGCTCCGCTCAGGAGTGACGAATATTTCGGCAGAAACCACTTTCTTTGTGAAAATGTTATGGCGCAATGATTCTAATAAATCACTGGACTTGCCACCAAACAGATCCACCATCAAGCATGCCGAAAATCTTTGAAGTTGAATTACAGCCTGAGTAGGCATGAACACCGTGCAATGCCTTGCACACTTCGTCTCCTAAAGGTTCTTTCGACAAGTTAACAGTAATACACTTTGTGATGATTTGACTGTTTGTTTACATAAGAACGGAAGCGGATGGTCTTATTGTCCCGTTTGGAGTACTGCAGTAGCAAAATGAGCAAAGATGAATCCTCGCCACCAACGCTGTGGTGCTATGACGGGATCGTTCCGCTGTTGCTTTAACAATATCAATGTTTGCATCCCCAGGTGACAGAACGACAGTACATCCCCTTTTAGTCACAGCTATGCTGATCAGAGCGATCATGCCTGCTTTGTTTGAGTCACGAGACAAAAAGTTCTCCTTTTTGCATGAGCATTAAGTTTCTTTTTTGAAGAACAATAGGGTTCACGTTCTTTCTCGTATCTGGTGTGTGTTGTCTTTGATAGTAGGGCCGTCTTCGCAACCATCGAAAACCGCTGTCTCTTGTCCGTTGTGCCTTACAGTAAAATCTGCATAATACTCGACTTTTGCATTAAATAAGTCACCCTTTTCCCATGGTTAACGATGGAGCCAAACCCACCATCAAGCACGTAATAATCTCTTTCAGGACTACAGTTCATCACAGCCTCACTTGGTGCGTATTCCCTGCGCGATCAAAGACTTGTCTGCTTTACGAAGTATGTTCTTGCCTTCAAAGAGGGCAGGAGGATGGGGGCTCAGTTCATACAACAATACGTCTTAAATGGAAAGATCTCCAGCCTTGACACGGCTGGAAAAGAAGGGAAGGATCAATAGCATGGTCAAAAGCGATCGTAACAGCGGAGTGTGAATGTATAAGCAAAGGCCGACTTTCCTATGATATCTCTTATGAGCTTGTTCCCAACAGCATCAAATGCATGAACATTCACATCTGACCCAGCCACTATCCCATCGACAATGTTTCTCAGAGAAGGATCAGCTCTGTAGGGTGAGAAGTTTGTAATCTTTGTCTGCATTTTGTCGAGATCAGAAGCATCTCTTTTGGTGCGTGCCTCAGTTGAGTCTTTGTGTTGTGGACTTAAAGTAGAGTATAGCTATAAGCAGGCTGTGTAGGCACTTGTCAACAAGAAGATTGCCCCGCAAAGCCCTCTTGACAGCTTACCATATCAAAATGTGCACAATTGCATTTTCCCCATAGAAAGTCTCACGTATGTTTTTGAGACCGGTTCCTTCTTTAAGAGATCCTATGGCCCCCAGAAAGTACATGCGTGTATGAAAACAACTCAACATCAGATCAATGTTTTTTGAGGCAACTACTTTGTGGCGCATTGATGATAATTTTACAATATAACGGTAAATCAAACGATTCAAGGGTGGAAAGGTAGTGCTTCATGGCAAGGTTGCAAACAAAGTCTGATGTTGTCAGAAAGCACGATTTGTCCCAGAGTACATATTGATCATAGGCAAGAATTTGACTGACAACTGCCCATGATGTTGGCTTCCCTGATGCAAGATATGCATCATTCCCTGCCAATTCGGTGTCGCCTGCCTGAAGCTGAAGGAGACCTCCCATGAAAATATCGTTCCTCTTGCCATAATCAAGAAGTCGCGGATGGTTCAAACCACGCGTTTAACATAACAAGCATCGCGTTTATGTCAAACGTTATGGACTTGTGGTGCTTCGTATTGTATCGGTGGCCATTTGGACGACATGCTGGATGTGTGTGTAACATAATAAACTTACACTATGTCTGATGATCTTAATGTGCCCTTTTCCNCCCCCCCCCCCGAAACCTATGTATAGACATCAAAAATATCAAATGTTAGTTGATAGTTACATATTTATGATCATAAATAGGTTTTGGCGGCCATCTTGGCGACCACCTTGAACAAACAACTTTCATGAGGTCCGATTTTGGTAAACTTTGATATGTTATAACGGACCTTCTACTCTACCAAGAGAAGGTTGGAGACTACACGAGACTTTGATAGTTGGCGGGAAACCCTCATCAACTTGAGAGAAGCCGGTAAAAAGATGGCCGTAAAACAGTGACCGTTGATTCGTGTCAAGTTCTTTCTAACATATCGCATGACCTATCTTTTATTTTTGTTTAAATCATTGCGGCTTGGAATGCTGTTTAAGAAAAGGTATGGTTATGAGGGTATCTATGCGCAAAAGTTTGATTTTATTTTAGTATTTTGTGTCCATATAATTTAAAAGAAATTGCCCGCAAGAAGGCGCGAATGTATAACAAGTGTACGACTAGAGATTGGTATTTTTGTGATTTTCTGAGGGCATATAACAACACGTGTGTGCTTACTTTTTGTGTATTCATCTTGTAACACCTCATTTGCTAGCATGAATGCATATATAAGGCATATATGTATAAATATATACCAAATTTTGTTTTATCAATATTTTGGTTAATACGAGTAACTTTTGTAATAAAATGAAAAAACAATGGGTAAAAAGATTGATGATTTGTAACTTGAAATTTTTGAGGATCCTTAATTATTCGATAATTTTTTCTTTAACGTTGATATGGATGCAGAATACCATGGCAATAGGAAATATGCGAATAAATCACAGAAAATCAAAATGTCGAAGTATGGTTCTAAACTTTAAATGATGTAGATGTAATGCGGCTAAGAATTCTTCAGAATTAACATCCAAACCCGCCTCCGACACAGGTCATACGTTTTTTTATCTTATTGATTATTGTGACGATCATTTTTGTAACCAACAAAAAACAATTAACACCAACGACGTATATTTTTTTTAAAGATGTTTGTGTTTGTTTTGTTGTTAATATAGGCGTGTAAATTGTTTCCGTTTCGTACCTTACCTGTTAAAACATTCGTTGCATTTGTATTTGTTACTTCGTGATGTATTCTGCACGACCATATGTGTCGCGTTCTGAGGAAACTGGACATAATGCTTGTGCGTAAATTGTGCAGTCCGCACAGGCACGACCATATGTGTCGCGTTCTGATGAAACTGGGCAAAATGCTTGTGCGTAAATTGTGCAGTCCGCACAGGCTAATCAGGGATGACACTTTCCGCTTTTATGACATTTTTCGTTTAAATGATGTCTCTTCTAAGCAAAAATCCAATTTAGGCGGAAAGTGTCGTCCCTTATTAGCCTGTGCGGACTGCACAGGCTAATCTGGGACGACACTTTACGCACATGCATTATGCCCAGTTTTCTCAGAACGCGACACATATAACATGTTATTACTATTGTTATCTAATATTAAGGATACAGTGGCTGATGTAAGATTGAAGATCATTATAAATTCAATGAATATTCACAGCATAGATTAATGTTAATTACAGATACTAAACACACTTGTGTCAATCGCGAAGTCAAGCTTCATAGAAGGGTCTGAACAGAGCATTCGGTAAGTTTGAAATTGTTGTTGGTTGATAAAAGATAGTTCGACCCATGTGTATAATTGTGTTACTATAAAAGTTTCTTTCACGAAATCATTCGATATCATACTCTTTACATCATGACAAACATTTATAGAAGAATTACTTTTTCTATTGAAAATGGAATCGATTGAGATTAATATCGTGCAAATAAAACCTGAAACCTTGAGGCTGGTTTTGTATCTCATGTACACTTGCCCGTGAAAAGATTGTGACGAATGGAAAATCAGTCTTTAACAATACCATGGGAGGAACTTAACATTTTCGATTAGTATGTGCTACTCTTATTGCACTTACATCTATTCCATTGAATAGACGCATCCATCGTTGGTGCGGATTTTTATCAAAGCTACGTGGACACTGTCCTGTTTTTTGCAATGTCTTTCAATTGTGGTTTTGTATTGTGATGTAAGGGAAATCTTAGTACGCGAAAGAACCCAGACCAAGCGGTTCGGTATGGTGAGCACAAAGATGAAACCAAATCCAGACGTGTCTGGATCGGGAATAGGACAACAGGCTGAAGTGTTGAAAGTTCAAACGGGATTTTTCCAACCACTGCGTTAGCCGGTCAGCTGTAAGAAAAAAAAACATATTTATTCAAACACAATTTATGTTTTATATTTACATTTTATAGGCGACTTACTTGATGACGTAGACGTTGCCATTTCTTATCAAGCACTCGTACGTTGTTACATTTTCGGTGGTGGGGTTGTGGATTGGTCCCAGGTGGGTGGAGTTGATCACCAGCTCGCCGCGTCTGCTGCTGTACCACGTGCCCGTCCACGCGGTCGGAAACGAACAGCTGGCTGTACCTGGCGAGCGATAACTAACATTTTTATTAATTTCACACAAAAAAACAACGATAGTTTTAACGTGTCCCTCGGACCCTGTCAACCAGCAGGACTGAGCTACTGAGTATTTTTTCCATCACTACCCTTATTTAAACTGCTTTTTATAAATCATGTTATTGCATAGAATCACATTTAACACCTAATCGCTTAGCTACAAATGGCATGCTTTGTAAAATAAACACTGAAACGAAAATTGAGAATCGTTTTACATACACCAAGGCCGCAACAAACTGACAAGATGTTCGTCGGATTTGCCGCATCTAAAAATTGTTCCATGAAATTAAAATATATATTTTTTTATTATCGCGCCAGCAGTATCCACTTGCCCCGCGCCCGATTTTTTTTTATTCAAAATATAGTTTCTATTTATTTTGGTAAATCGAACATTATTTACGACATAAACTTTTTAAAAACAACTAATGATAACAAATGGAAAGATTAAGCTGTTTTGTTTGGTCGTGTCTTAAACTAAAGGAATATGTCATTTGTAACTTTAATTGCTTGACATTAGTCGGTAATAAATATTTTTGCTTATTTATTTTGATGAAATAATGAATGAAAGGTCTCCCGGATGTGTTCAATGTATGGAAATAAGCGATTGGGTTGGTGGTATAGAGCAAACAAGAAATATCTGTTACATAGATAAACGGCGTTGGTGTTAATTGGATTTTGTTGGTTAAAAACGATCGTCACTAAAATAAATAACATCAAAGACTTATGACTAATATCGGTGTTTTTTTCTGAACAATGCTCAGCCGCATTATATCTATCTATACATTTAAGGTTTTAGAACTGCAATACGACATTTTGATTTTCGTTTCGTTCTTCCCATATGTTCTATTGCATTGGTATTCTGCATTCGAAATCAAAGTTTGAGGAAAAAAAAACGAATAATTTAGAAGTCTCAGTTGCTGGCCCTCACTCTTTTGTCCGCATTTTTTCCATAACCATTTAATTAAAAAAAATGCAATAATTTGAACGAAATGTTGTTTAAGCAATACTTATTAAGTATATAGTGATAGCAAATGAGGTGTAACAAGTGTAATACAGAAAATGTAAGCACACAAGTGTTGTTATCTCCACTCAGAAAACCTGACAAAATACACATCTCTAGTTTTAGGTTCATTTTATAAAATAATTTATAAAAAAAATAACGGCAGAAGGAAATTACAAAGTTTGATCATAGAAATGTTCTATGATGTATCCTTGATCGAAATCTAGAACAATATTTTCGTTTCACTACGCACAATTTATGTTCCAGCTTCACTTGCAAGGGTACCCACGTTTGCACAAAGGAATACGTCCTTACCATGCTGCAATTGAGTATGCTAGATTTTGCATACATTTCTTAAACATATCGTATGTATATACAATTATTATAAACTGTTTACAAGTATAAATATCATGTAGTATAGCATGTGTAAACGACAGCAATAGGTCCAGAAATAGTTCACATTGATCAGTTCATATTGCTTACCTACGCATTGATATTCAGAATAACATAATTTCTATTTAGAATAGTTAAATTGTGCAAACCTATGTTTCAATATGTGAAAATGATTTATAGTTCATAATCTACTCATATCGTTACAAAAAAATGTGTTTACATGGTAGCTACACAGATCAGGAGTCAATAACTAACCAAAACCTTGGAATATATAACACTAATGTATGACAGGGGGGATTTTAACTTGGGAAATAAATGGACTTGTTCACACATTTTATATTATTTTTTAAATGTCATTAAATATATTTATTTTCATAACTATACTATTTGAAATAGTCGAACATAAGTTCAATATTAAGAAAAAAAACGAAAAAAAAACGTTGATAAAAACAGTTTGAATCTCACGGGAATCGAACACGGGACTGTTGGATGCAGAAGTGAATCTTTTACCTCAACAACACAGAGGCATTAAAGATCCGTTAACATTGCCGAATACTATTATGCGATATAACAACTTCCAACAACAAAAAGTGCCATACAAAGGTTAATTACAATAGAAAAGACCCTAAAACAAGTAACATTGGTGAAAAAAAAAAAACGTTAAAATTCAAACATTCTGCAACTTTTAAGCATCTCAAAATCGTTTCGCGATGTCATCTTGTTTCGCTTTACGGATGATCTCGAGTCAGGATCGGATTCATTCGGTTTACGTAAATTTGCATAATTTATGCAAGCTCTTTTTATTTATTATCACGGTACTATACAAATTATATTGTGCAAGACTTTTCGAGTCGGGTACACGAGATTGCATACACACCATTTCAATAACATATACACAGCAATAAAGTAAACGCTGTTTGAACTGAAAAACTTATGAAAGATAATCTAATAATTGAAATAAGAAAAATGACCATTGAAATGTAAACAAGTTATAAATAAATACAAGTGACCTTCTTTTCAAACTCCAGTAGATAACGGGCAACTACGTCATGCTTCCGACGCTGCCCGAAGCCAGTATCGCGTTCGCCCTTAAATGTTCGGATATCGACGCGGAAAATTCAAATGGAATATATTTCCCCACAAAAAAAAATCAAAACGAGCTTTTTGTATCTCGTTAAATCAATGTTACCAGACCACATATATCGCTGACAATTTGGTTATTGCTTTAAGGAAGAATGATTTGTTTATGGGTAAACTTTATTTGACGAAGTATTCGTTGATTTTGAGCATTAACGGATCTGCTGAGGTAAATATTATAACAAATACGTCCCAACGGCGTACATCCTTTATGCTATACAGCACCACACATATAGTCAAACAATGTTTCGTGTTATAATGCAACACTTTTTGACGTGGAGGTAGAACAATATATATTATTCTTAGTTAATGTATTTTTTAATAAATGCCAAAATATCAGTTATTCATTCGGGACTACTGGTGGGAAAATTTTACAACGTTTTATTAGCTGTTGATATATGCCAATTAAAGTGAAAACCTGGGTAAGACTGCAACGCCAAATAAAAAAAAAAAAAAAAA
>VMBQ01013193.1:5732-17469 GCA_007657795.1 Dreissena rostriformis
AAAAAAGATAGCGTGTTCACAACGAAAAACACAAATTTTAAGACGACTACTCTTGTGATACATGCTGACAGCAAGGAGCACAAGGATGCTGTACAGGCTGATTTATTGAGTCGGCAATATGTTAAAGTTCTTGTCTGGTGAAAGGGTTGATAGTTTGATGACAATAAAACTTGAAAGTGGTGAAATAAAAGATTTTGACTTTGTAGAGGTTTTGAAATTCTGGAGATCTGCAAAGCAAAGAAAGATCTTCAATTAAACTTAACTAGAACAACCCAGTGTGTAAATAAAGTTACATTAAGTTACAGTTTACTAGTTAATTTGTTGAAATGTTTGAAAATTAAAATGAACCAAGTTTACTGCTCGACTAGTTTATTTGTTGAAATATTTTGAAAACTGACATTAACAAAGTTGGAGAAACTTCTATAGACCACTGATGAATTGGTACCAGATGTCGAGGTAAATAGGCATATGATATACATTCATTATTTGAACATTTTTGCTGCTTTTGCTCAGTGTCTCACAAGTTTAGAAAATGTCTCCAACTTTTCATGACCTGTGAGACCTTTGTCTCATCTTGTTTTATACCTCGGCAGAACACTGCCTTCTGTTTTCGTGCGAAAAGTCAACTGATGTGAGAAAAAACACGCCAGTGCAGTGATGGTGTATTTGATATAACTCTATAATAATTCAAATTAAAAGAACAAACTCATATAAATCATAATTATATACTTTGTTAGATGTAATTGAAATAAAATTGAGATAAAATAATCATTAGACACTCTTTATGCCCCCGGTAGGGTGTCATAAAGTGATCGCACTGTCCGTCCGTCTGTCTGTCTGTCGGTTTCAAAAAATGGTCATAACTTTTGCAATATTGATCATAGCAACTTGATATTTGGCATGCATGTGTATCTCATGGAGCTTTTGAGCGGTGAAAGGTCAAGGTCAAGGTCATCCTTCAAGGTCAAAGGTAAAATAAAATAAAAAAATCAGAGCGGCGCATTAGGGGGCATTGAGTTTCTGACAAACACATCTCTTGTTTTTTTTGGAAATTGGGAATTATGTGTGCACATTTTGGGATAAAAAGTATACTTTTTGCCATTGGGAATAAAGTCGATTTTCGGCTATAAAACCGGGCCAAAAAAAAACCCTGAGGCTACATTGTAATTCGCTCTAGATCTGTCTCTATAATAAAAGCAGAGTTCCTTTCAATTCTGATAGCGAAAGTAACATCAATGTCAGTCCAAATAACACTGGTGTTTGTCTTCACAGGACTTCATTAATAATTAATGGCATGTTGTATCCATCATGTATTTGCCCTAACCCTATACCCAGCTCTCCTCAGTCCAGGCTACAATCAATACAGCAGGGAGTCCTACTTCAGTCAGTGCTTCTTGATCATCTCTCAGCTGGGAGTCGGCTCATTTGGAGAGGTAACTTGTAAATAAATTATGAGCTCCAGGTTTATAGTGGCCTTCTTGAGAAAAGGGCAGAATAATTAATGGTGTCATGACAGGGCTTTTGCCAGAAATTTCAGATTGCATGTTGTGTCCAGATTGATGTTGCAATCATGTTGTTTCTTCTGCAATTAATGGCATATTTATGTACAGCATTAACATTTCTTAATCCATTATCATTGGACAGCAGAAAACAACAGATGATTATGAAGTTTCAGAATTTTAGTTGAATTTCTCTTAGTGGATAAAGTTGTACTCATGAGTGAAATATTGTATTGAACATGTATATTCACAAACGGTAAATAGGGGAATATTAGATTAGTGTCTTTGTGTACTTGAATTTATCTTACCAGTTGAAGAAAGGTTTACATGGCTAGTTGAGATAAATTTAAGTACACAAAGATACTAACCTAATATTCTTTTAATCATACCATATTTTCTATATTTTTGACAATATGTAGGTTTAATTTCTAAACATAATACCAAAACAATCATTTTAATTTTTGTCAAGCTGTGTTATGCATACATATTTAGCTTCCATAATAAGTACTGTTGTTATTCAGCTAATGACACAATCTATACATTTTTAACATCCCCTCCTTTTAATTTCCATGTTAACAATTGATGAAAGCGGGTAATTCCGGTCATGTTGAAAATTTTTCTTTGATCAACTAACAAAGAAACGACTTCTTCAAAGAATGGACACTTACTTTTTTCGTAAATTTCCATAAATATTATATATAAATGTGTAGACTATTCAAATAATAATGTTGTTAAGTGTAAGTCATAAAAGCTGTAAGAGGACATTTCTCAGTAATTGTATTAACCACAATCTTTGCAATTTACAGTCTCTCTGTGTGTTTTGGAAGAAACTTCACTTCAGCCATGATGGAAAACATGCGACGTTAATCACTTCATACGGTCATATTGAAATGTATAGTCTATGGTGGGGCATACGTTAAAATGCTTTAGTTAAAAAAGGCTTACAATATATCTCCTGTAATAGAAAATCTTGGATCTGAATATTTGCGGAAAATGTTTGCATAAAACTACCTTTGTGTAAAATGTGATTCTTTCATCCAGAAGTGAAAATCTTTTTCACATACAACCTGCGTGCAATGTGATTTATTTAAACCGCCTGGACATAGAAAAAACCCAGTTGTTTGAAGCTCAGGGTCTAGTATAAAACAATCTGAACAGGTTTAAATTAACCTGTTGACCCAGAAAAATGGAGATTGAAAGTACATGTATGTTGCTACATTAAAACATACTTGTAATTCTGTGTTTGTTGTAGGTATTCAAAGTCAAGAGTAAAGAAGATGGTAAACTGTATGCTGTGAAGAAATCAAGGGACCGTTTCCGCGGCGAATCAGATAGGTAGGTGATTTAATGTAGGTAATGCTTTGAACTGAAAAATTGTACATGTTGAGTTCGGAGTGGTGTATTTCAGGCAGATAAATAACAATAAAATTATGGACAGCAATTACACAGCACACTGTATTAAACATTATTGAAAATATATTTTGAGGGTTGGGGGTGAAACATTTGTTTCTGTTGTACATGTAGAAATGTTTTATAGGTGCAACAATGTTTTTTTCAACCCGTAATAACACCAGTTCATGTGGGGAACTATCAAAACTAAGTCCAGCAGTCTACCAGGAAAGGTTGTATGCATAATGTTATGCTGAAAAAATGATGACAAAATATTTATATACGCAATCAGGTTATAATTATAAATAACTCTTGTGTTCAATCTCAATCTTGTTCTGATATGCCCTGTTCCTTGTAAAATTGAAGGTTAAGGATTGCCCCTTCCAAAGCACATGGTACGCAAGACAGGAATTTTAGAGGAGTCTCATGTGAACAGGGGTGTGATTTTTCCTGCTTCCAGCTGATTTCCTCCCTTTCAATGTCAAACTAATTTTGAAAATAGTTTTAAACTTTGCAAGATCCGTATACTAATCAAAAGTTTAGATGAACCCTGTAAGGGGGGTAGGGTATTTTCCTTACCTGAGGAAGTTCTTAAATCACACCCCTGGTGAAGACTGGCTGGTCTTCAATGGCAGGGGGGTATTATATAAACCAACCGTATGAACAGTTATCTGGTGTTTCAGGAGGAGAAAGCTTGAAGAGGTTGCCAAGCAGGAGAAGCTGCCCCAGCATCCCAACTGTGTGAGGATCTACAAGGCCTGGGAGGAGAGGCTGCACCTCTACCTGCTGGTGGAGCTCTGTAAAACTAGGTACCCCAGGGCTTAGTAAAACTAGGAACATCACGGCTCAATGCCTGGTAAAATTGAGCATAGTGAAAAGGATTCTCAAAAAAACCGGCTTCTGAAAGTCGTAAAAGATTTTCAGGCTCACATCAAAAGTCTTTGATCTGTTTGATTTAACAAGAAAGGTGGGGCCACTTTCTAGCAGTTTATAGCTGTAAGCAAGCAACACAATTATCACACAACCATTGAAAAATGCATCAATCACTTATTTTTAACCTGGAAAATGCAAGCAAGCACTGTCAATAAAGCAATAATCAATTAGCAGTTTTAGGGAAATGTAAAGGGTGTATAAAACATCGGACAGTTTTTTTGCATTTGATAGATTAAATGCATAAACATATACTGGACTTTAAATTGAGATTGTGTTACTGTAGTTTAGAGTTCAGTGTGGTAATATGCATGTAGTGCTAACTAACCAATTAGCCAGTTACATAAATGAAATTGAGATGAGATAAACAACGCCTAGATGTCCATTCAATTGATAGTGTGTTTTTNTACGTTGCATAACTAAGTCATTAAAATTGGCACTCACCATGCGTTATTGGTGTAAATGATAAAAACTCTAGTCAGGATTTAATTGCGTCAAAATGTCATAATTTAATTTGCATATGTTAAAAAACAAATCAATTGTTATTTGCGTTAAAATGCAGGAACTCACATGGTTTAAGGCCGGTTTTTGCAAGAGCGTGGATCATATCGAGGGTTAAACGGAAGACTGTTGTAACTCGTATTAAATAAAGAAGGAGATACAACAGTTTTCCGTTCAGCCCTCGATATACTAGAAGCAGTACTCCTCAGAATGATATTATTCAATTACATGACTGTGTGTCTGTTGTNATCTGGGATGACACTTTACGCACAAGCATTTTGCCCAGTTTTCTGAGAACACGCCACACTTGAACATGTAATGTGAACATAGACCTTCAGCATGTGAACGTTGGAGGCATTTGTGGGAAAAATAAGCTTAATGTTAAGTGTAGTCCCAGATGAAAGTTATTATACTAGTCTACACGGTCTAATGGAAGATAGTGTCTTAGGCCAAAAAAAAATAAGTCCGTTTCCGGTCTACTTGGGAAAAAAAACAGGGTCGGTAGGTTTTTTTTTTTGTTTTTGTTTTGTTCACGGGTACTAGAATGAAGAAATGAACCGAAATAAACGAAAATGAACAATTTTTTTTTTTTTTTTTGGCGACCCCAATAAAAAGTTGAGGGTCGGCGCCGATTCTGGAGACACGGTTGGCAATTTCTGCCTTTGGTGCATTTATTCATGTAGTTAGAAGTGACTTTATTCTTGAAACGAAAAAAATCTGCCGGATCAGTCTGAGCTTACTTAACTGTTATTTAAGGTTGTTGCTAGAGGTTCCGTGTAAGTAAACTTAGGAATTAATGTCTGTTTTCTTTCTGGGCAACCAAATGAATAGTGTGAATGATTTAAAACAGACTTGGTATGTTCACAATAAAGTGACATTAATTCCACAATAAGTAGTTTTAAAGTTCAAATTCTGATTACAAATATTTATATTTGCCAGATAATTGTTGGTGAATCTAGTATAAGCCAATGATTTCATTTTTGAACCAGCCTTTCTCCGATTTTTGCTGTCAGAAATAAACTAAGGGAATTTTGCTTCTGAATTTCTGATAATTCTCTTGTTTTGATCTGATTTATGTCTGTTTAAATGTAATGTAGGCAGTGAAGCATCTGCATGACAACAACCTGGTCCACGTGGATATCAAACCAGACAACATCTTCATCTCACATGATGGCATTTGTAAGCTGGGAGATTTCGGACTTGTCATAGATCTGGCAAAGGTAACTACTGGACTGACATTGGTGTAATTTGTCAGTGTTTGAATGAGCTATAGCCTAAGTAAATAGTTTAAACAAAGCGTTCATGCTATAAGAAATGCCAATTGATTACTGAGGGAAATGATTGCATGTCAGAGTCGGACTGATAACTTTTGTACAATTGGATGTAAGGATCTGACTAGGGAGTTAACAAATACTGTGAAAGCTGCACCAGTAATACAACTTAAAGAATTTAATGTTCTTGAATTGTCAAATTGAACAGCAAAATATTGTTAATGGAACTTACTGTTAAATTACTGAAACCTTTAGTTAAAGTACCTTCAAATATGAATCGGTCTGAATTTATATTCCATTGCAACATGTGTCATGTTTACATACCCAGTTTGTTGCCTTGTAGGGCAATGACTTTTCTGAAGCCCAGGAAGGTGACCCCAAGTACCTGGCCCCTGAACTCATGGACGGCAGGTTTGGCAAGCCTGCTGATATCTTTAGGTGAGAACAGAGAACAGGAAATAATTGTATTGTAATATGAACCGATGTTATTTCTAATTTCAGCTGATTTATGTGTTTATTACCAAGATAGTTTTACAAAAAGTTCTTAACTTGATCAAATTACATTTAGTGAAGAATACACCAAAGGAGGATAAGGCATTTACCTCCCTTGAGCTGTTTATAAAATCTTACACTCGCATATGCTTGATAAGCATATACTGAAGGTCAGTTTGAATAAAAACAGTGATAGATATTCAGTTTGTCTTTAAGTCTGTATTTTGAACACTGCTTTCCATAGATAAAATCATCAAATACCTTTGGAAATATTCAATATTATTGAAGTGGCTTTATCATGATATATAGTTGTCAGGCGTGTGAATTGCTGCTTTAATTAGATTCCTCCAATTGAATGCCAATATATATTGCTGGCTTCAAAGGCTTTGGGTATTTGGTCGACTCATGGGTTGGGGATGGGAGTCTTTGAAATAGTTGTTGTTACGCATGTAACTGTTTTTTTCGCTTATTGACTTAAGGTAAAAATAAAATTACCTAAATCTATGATGGGTTCACCATTATTTTGTGTAATGTCATTCAAATTAAAGTGAGCTCACACAGTTGTTTGTTCCTTGGGATTATTCGAGTTCCTAATAAGGTGTAATTGAAAGACTGTACAACATATTGCATACATGCCTACATGCCTGATGGTTGTTTGTAGCCTGGGTATGACCATCCTAGAGTTGGCCAGTGACCTTGACCTGCCCAGGGGTGGGGATGGCTGGCACATCCTCAGACGGGGACACCTGCCAGATGAGTTCCTACGAGGTACGAGATTACAATTTGCCGATGGTTTTATGAGGACAACACAAAATAAGGATGGCTATTATAGTCTTATAAAGCCTGATGAAGTTTTCCTTCTCAAATAATTGTTTGTTTTTTCAAAATCTTTATAGGTTTTACTGAATTTATAAAACTGAAGTTTGAAAAAAGATTTATAATTATACAAGAATTAAGCTTATATCAGTGACCAAAACCATATGATATAATGAAAATATGAAGCCCACAATAGTTTGACATAATTAAATTCAATTTCAAGAAACAAACATTTTAATTACTTTTATGCATAAATGAAAAGGTAGTTAAAAAAGAAGACATTTTCAGAGAAGTCGTTTGACCTGAAGTATGTGCTCAGTCAGATGTTAGATCCCGACCCTAGATGTCGACCCACAGCAGACCAGTGCCTGGCCTTCCCCTATGTGCGCAAGGTAAGTGTTCTACAGAGGCTTGACCGCAGGGAAACATGATTTTAACTCATCTGAGCTCAACATGCTCATGGCGAGCTATTTGGATGCCTTGATGTCCAACGTTCGTCCCTGTTTGACGTGTCCATTCATCAACTTTTTATGCCCCCTTTTTAAAAAAAAGGGTGTATATTGTTTTTTGCCTGTCTGTCTCTCATTCTGTCTGTCTGTCTGTCCAAAACTTTAATAAATATTAAAGTTTTGTCATAACTTTTGCAATATTGAAGATAGCAACTTCATATTTGGCATGCATGTGTATCTCATGGAGCTGCACATTTTGAGTGGTAAAAGGTCAAGGTCATCCTTCAAGGTCAAAGGTCAAAAATAAATAAATTCAAAGCGGCGCATTAGGGGGCATTGTGTTTCTGACAAACACATCTCTTGTTATTCATTTTACATCTCCTTTATCGCCAGGGAAACATTTTGACGAAACTGCACATGAATATTCCTTGAGTGGTCATCTAGAAACTTGTGGAAATTATTCCTGTTTGTTTGTTAATAAGGTTACAGGGCCCCCAAAAAAGGTTTTAGAAATGAAAAAAAATCTCCTCTGAATTCACTAGGCATAGATGTAAATTAATTGGTATGTAACTCATTATGTAACATCATATTGTGGTTGTCTATGAAGTTTGTTAAATCATACCCCTGGGGCTAAATTTTCCCCACCCTGAGGTTACTTGTTTTTCTGACATGTATATAGTGAACACTTAAAAAGATCTCTTTTAAAACCGCAAGGCCCAGAGGGTTTGTTTTTGCGGTCCTCTACCAAGTTGTTCAAATCATGCCCCGGGGTCAAAATTGTCCAGCCTTCGGGGTATGCTTGGTTCCCTTATATTTATAAAGTGGAAACTTAGCAATCTGCTTTCAAACCACAAGGCCTACAGGTTTGGTATTTGGCATGTTAAATTGAATAGTGGTCCTTTACAAAGTCGGTTCAAATGATGGCCTTTTGGGTGAAAATTTACCCCACCCCAGATGTCACATTTTATGCCCCACAGAGTGAAGTGGAACTCCTCTTTAACTACCGCCTGGATCTTGCTCAAACGTTCACAGTTGAATGACCTCAATGTGTAGATGATCATAGAGAAAGGAAATTTTGTTCTGCGGCAATTTTTGGCAAAATTATGGCTCTTTATCTGTTTTACTGCTCCGAATATCTAGGTGCCTGAAGCTTGTGTTTTCAAATCCCCTTTCATAACTGGGTGGATCTAGCTCAAACTTTCACAGTTGAATGACCTAAATGTGTATATGATTATTTAAACAGGAAATTTGGGTGCAACGATTTTTTGCATAATAATTACCCTTTGTCTGTTTTTCCAATAATTGAATATAGAATATTATCGCCTGATGCTTGTGTTTTAAGGTACTTTTTAATTACTGGATGGATCTTGCTCACACTTTCAAAGTGGAATCACCTAAATTTGTATATGATTTTGAATTAAGGCTGCTTTTTTTTTGCAGAATTATGGCCCTTTGTCTGTTTTTCCGCTAAATATGTGTATTGCTGTAAAGAAAGGAATATAGGCTGCAACAATTTTGTCAAAAATGGCCATGCCGCAGAAGTAACTACACCACACTTATATAAAAAGGCAAAGAGATGTTCTTCTTGTTCTTGCATTCTAAATATAGGTAGGTTATGGTTCTAGGTCTATCTGATATTTAGGTTAGAAGGAAAAAAAAATGGATTGATTAATACATGTAGATAATAGATGGTAAGGTGTTTATGAATATGATGTCCAACTCTAGGTAATTCATGGTCTCTTCATGTTTCATGTATTAGGTACTTCTTACTTGTGGTGATGGTCAGTGGATGGTCAGTGTTAGGTGTTAGTTAAAGGTGCCTATGTAAGAAGGCAATCCATTGCATGTAAATGTTTCAGGTGTTGAAGCGTCGGCGGCGAGACTACATGCTGAAGAGTGCAATAGCCACTGTGAAGATGAGCCTACACACAGTGTGGACATGGCTGCTCACTTTTCTCTCCCTACTAACCCTGCCTGCACGCAAGCTGCGCAACAAATGGAGGAGGAAATCTTCCGTAGCCAGCTCGACAGTTGGGTCAGACCTGTCACATCTTGATGGCAGTATTTCTGATGGTAAGGTGAATAAAATGTCAGTTGTTGAAATAAGCCCTAGTTCATAAGACCATGGATCACTAGTTAATTAAGAATGGCTCTTGATCAGATTTTTTTTTCTCTCAACACAGCCACATCATCATAAAATTTTGACAGTGATATTTAAAAAAATAATTAAGAAGGTTGAAATTTGTGGTTAGCCCAAAATGATGAGTTTTTTTTGTGACACAATACTGCCTGCTACAAAGCTTTGAGTTTGATACTTGCATGGATGTAATCTCTGAACACTCCAAACACGCCAACATCACCTGACCTCATTTTGACCTTCACATTGTCTTACTTTTAAACTAATTCATAAGGTTTTAATTGATTGTTAACCCAAAATGATGTGTTTTGTCTAACANGTATTACTTCAATAATGCTTCCTTCAAAGCTTTGGTTTTTGCATGGATGTTATCTATGAACACTCATACCTCACATCACCTGACCTCATTTTGTCCTTGACATTGACCTTCTGCTTATTCAGAAGATCAACACTAATTGAGAAGGTCAACGTTCTGCATTCATCCAAATTGACCTAGAAAAGCTAAAAAGCTTTGATACTCTCATCCAACACTCCGCATCCTCAGATGACCTGACCTCAGTTTGACCATTCACGTTGATCTTATTACATATGGGCCAATTAACAGATACTGACGAGGTTTCCATCGGACAGCAATGAGCATCTTATATACCATTGATTATTTACTAATTATGTATTTGCTGCATACCTTTGAGTCTTGATATTTCTGTGTTGTAGATGAGCTGTTTTGTACCGATGTAAGCATCAACAACAACTCCATAGGGGCTCCACTAGACAGCTCCTCCTCAGAGGCCAGTTTCCATGACCAGTCTCCATTGTAAGTGGTATAGTGTTATGTGTGATCTGTGAAGGCATTGGGTAAAAAACTAAACACCCTTATGACACAATGGTCTTTATATCCAAAGCCTCAACTGTTAGAAGTTGATGAATATCTTCTATGCCAGACTGTACATGTCACTATCAGAATTTGTATTGCATTATCTCAATGGAAATATACATATAAAAGATATTGAGTTTCTGCATTACAATGTGTAAAAAAGTACTATCATATTGTACATGCCGAGCATTTAGCAAATATGATAGAACATCATGAACTCTGGCTGTATTGGGAATGTCTAGCTCTGTTGGTAGAATGTTGAACTGTCAATCAAGGTTTCGTAAGTTAAAATCCCAGCCATGCCACATTACTTACGTGGACTTGGTCATGAACAGTTTCCTACATTATTCTACCCCTACCTCAGATATTTGTGTTGTGTTCTGAGAAAACTGGGCATAATGCATGTGCGTAAAGTGTCGTCCCAGATAAACCTGTGCAGTCCGCACAGGCTAATCAGGAACGACACTTTCTGTCTTAATTGGATTTTTAGTAAGAAGAGACTTCATTTAAACGAAAAATGTCATAAAAGCGGAATGTGTCGTCCCGGATTAGCCTGTGCTGACTGCACAGGCTAATCTGGAACGACACTACGCACATGCATTATGCCCAGTTTCCTCAGAACGCGACACATTTGTACAAAGAAATTGAAATTCAGCTGACTATGAAAAGCTTGAGTAAAATAACTGAATTCTGTGATATGTTGATAAACATTTGTAATAAAAAACAAAGAAATGTGCACTTTGAACTAGAAAAACAACTTAGATAGACTAAACTTGCCCGGGAAAACAAGGAGTAGGTAATCTTAATTCACTGAATATTATCACCCAAATATTGTGAAAAGTGGCCAAACCACAGACCCACTCCACTGTGCACCCTGTTTGCAGTAAGAAGCCTGTGAGGACTGCGTACACCACTCCCTCCCTGCGTAACAGACACATCAGTTATCTGCCCTCCCCTATGAGCTCCTCACCTGTGTCACAGGCTGCCAGGAGGTACGTACACTTGTAATAGCAAGATTTGTGTAGTAGATTCTGATTATATGTAAGGAAACAAAAGAGCAAATGTCTGGCAAAACACACGGAGTCTCATGCAACCATGATTTAATTTTTATGTCCCCCAGTCTATACTGGGGGACATATTGTTTTTGCCCTGTCTGTTAGTTTGTTTGTTGGTTTGTTGGTTTGCACAAACTTTAAAATTGGCCATAACTTTTGCAATATTGAAGATAGCAACATGATATTTGGCATGCGTGTGTATCTCATGGAGCTGCAAATTTTGAGTGGTGAAAGGTCAAGGTCATTCTTCAAGGTCAAATATATGGGTCAAAATCGCTGAAAAGGGGACATAGTGTTTCACAAACACATCACTTGTTTTGGTAT
>VMBQ01013194.1:0-18619 GCA_007657795.1 Dreissena rostriformis
CTATCGCTCAGGTGAGCTAAAAAATGGCAACGCCAAAACACCAGGTCCAAAGTATTTCAATAATTGTGCATTCCCTAGCCAGGTATGAATGTAAGCTACCTACAATTTTGGCGCAATACCTCCATCCAAACTCAATTTATATCAACTATAAGTTTTTGATAATGTACATTAGTTTTTTTTAACTCAAGTAAACACTTATAATCATATTCATTAAGAATTATTTACCTCAAACCTGGCAGTATCCCAGGAGGTGTTTCTATTGTTACCACGCTTGATGTGCCCAAACTGGATATCATATGTGGCCTCACGAGTGTGAATGCTCGTGGGGAATTCCACCTTCAACATCTTGCGGTTCTCATGCCAGCTTACCTGAGGAGTATACCATGCATGTTCTCAGACTGGTTAGTCAAATCCATAGAGTTTGACATATATATGGTGTTGAGTTCAAACTTTTTTATAAACCTGCAACCCATCTGATAAATCATTGATAGACCTATTTAAACCACTATAAAAATTGTATTAAGTATAAGTGCCAAACACAATTCTTTTTAAGTAAATGTCAGTTATAATTTTCATATCCTTTAAATCTTGTGCATGTCCTTTATTTCACACGCACATAAATATGGTGAGCTAATAATTCATTTGTAATTTAAAGTTGTCCTTAAATCATTGATAAGGTATGGCTCTAATTCCATAGAAAGATTAGGCATCTTATTTGAAACATCCTTTAAACAACTTACTGACAATAATTAATTCATAATTTTAATTTGTCGTAAGATCTATGAAAAGGTACGGCTCTAAATCCATAGTCAAATTAGGCGCCTTGTCAGTACAGTGCAAGGTGTCACATACCTCAGTGTGGAAACGTAGATATGGTGTCTCGGCATCCAGACTGAGGTACTGGGTGATAGAGCTATGAGGACTGATCTGTAGGCTCACCTGAAATCAAGTACAGTCAAGTTACCATTACCGGATCATTACCCACAGCGGATTACTTTAATGTTCAAGAATGCGTATCGCGATAAATAGTTGACATTTTTTGCACACAGCATCTTCAAGGCCTGTTCTTTAAAAAGCAATGATTGAGTCGTAATCGTAGCTACTCGTTGTCAAACCTTGTGGTATGTTCTGCTGACATGTACAAACATGTAAATACGACTTTGTTGTCTTCCGTCTGATCGTTTCCAAATCGAGGTTGAACATTTTTCGCGGCCATATGCTATAACTCTGTTGGGAAGTTAGAAGTTCACGCATTAATTTAAAGGCCATTTAGTAGTCTTTCTGCCTGCAAAAGTCCATTCANTTTGTCATTCATCATATCACGATATATGTTCAGATGATATTTGACACTAACATATCCATTACGTTTTTCAAGTCAATACCAAGGACGACGCAAACCAATCGTCAATAGTTATATGGGTTCCAACGACTTTGGGATCCGGTCTGCTTTTGGTAGGCGTCATCACCGCTTGTGTGCGTCGAAGATGGAGACAACGTACGCAAATATGTCTTACTTATTCGTCGCTAGATCAAGACCTAAACATATATTCGTATCAGCATGCTGTAAATATGGAATAATACATATGTTATGAGCCTCGCTCTGTGAAAAGGAGGTTTACTGCCTGCGCGTAAAGTGTCGTCCCAGATTAGCCTGTGCAGTTCCCACAGTCTAATCAGTGACAACACTTTATGCTTTTATTGTATTTTTCGTCTAAAGAAAGACTCTCCTTGACAAATATCCAGTTTCGGCGGAAAGGGTCGTCCCTGATTAGCCTGTGCAGACTTCACAGGCTAATCTGGGACGACACTTAACGCACATGCATTAAACCCCCTTATAACAGGGCAAGGCTCATAGTTTATGGTGTTCCAGTGGGTTGTATTGCACGGATTGATTGCTTGAGGCTGTATTAGTGTTGGAATACGATGTTACACTCGGAATGTAACATATATTTACGATATAAAGGTAGTCTGCTATTTCCAGCCGTTGAACACGAAAACGGATATCTCACTGTATAATACGACATTGTTATCCAGTAGCTAGTATGTTATAGTTGAAATACTCTGATATTTTAGTAGAAATTTATGTTTATAATGAAACAAAATATCTATCTGACCAACTATTTGCTTTATTAAGCACAATTTTTTTATTTAACTCAATGCTGGTATTTCGTTTTCATTTTCAACATATTTTGATTACCATCATATTTTTGTAACGCGAATGTTTTTATTTCAAAAACAGAAAAGAGAACTCTAAATACCGGCCAACAGTAAGTACAAACGTGTCTCAAATATTACTTTGTATTAACATTTTTGACAATACAATAACATAACTATGTCAGAATATAAAATGGTAAAATTATATGTAAATTATCGTTCTTTATAACAGTATTATGTTCAACAATATATTCATATTTACAATGTTTCGTGTTTAGTAACGATCTACAGCCATCGAATGTTCCACAGGGTGAGTACATGATTTCATTCCATTAACAAACACATAATTTGTAAACAGTGATGCACATGGATTTATTACATTACACATATGTTTACGGCGCAGTATGAAATGCGTTTGATTAGAAAAACGTGAAAAAAATCCCACTGCATTTACAATGTTGTTAAACAAACAAAAGAGATAAAACATGTATTATATGTTGCAGAACTCAAAACGCATAGACAAGTGCAACAGATTGTCCTCCCATTTGCAGAAAGTCATCGCAGCGTTCATTTATATGAAGTCGTTCCCGAGGACATTACCGGGGCGGCACGAATGTACACGTCTGTCCATGTATGTCGTAACATGTACATCGATGACGCTAGTTACATCAGATATGTTATTATGCATCGCATGGTGCAAATACATTTAATTGCATTAGTTTTCTCGTACAATATTTATTCTTTTTCTTCCCATTAAGTGCACTTTGACTATGCAAGGAGTCTTGGGTACTGGGTAGAACCAGTGCTTGGTGTCTTTGGGGGAGATCTTAAGAACGCTCCCACAGTGGGGATCGAACACGTGACCTCCCAATCGCTAGGCGGACACCATATCCACTACGCCACGGCAATATTTAATTTGCAATGTTCAATAACATCTTATGCTGACTTGTAAATAGCAGTACTGGTCTACCTCATCTTACTTCGATTTCCAAAGGTTTATGATAACTGAAGCCAAAAGGGGTCACTTTCAAGCACAAAAACATACACGTGCACAAGTGGTTGACTTTTCACGTCTAAATATGAGTTAGGCAGACTACTAAACCGTCTTTTAACCCCAATGTTATTTGTCCAGTTTAATGCTTTGAATTTTGTTTTTCAAATGTTCTGTGTTTGTCAGACAATTGGTAACTCCATGAATAGAAGTCTAGTGGGTGTTCAAAATGTTTGCTCTTTTAGTGAAGTCACTGTTCTTGCATTATTCCAATATTTTCTTTGAATTTATCCACAGATGAAAGAAACGCATCTGTACACTGGCTTGCGAGAAGGTTCAGGGGAGACAAAATATGAAGAAGTCGAACTGTTGGAGAATGGCGGTAGAGGGGCAACAAATACAAACTCCGAAAACAAAGTGTACTATGTTAATGTTAAGTAAGGCACACATATAACAATGCTTCCAAGAATGAAAATGTATGTTTTGGGTTAAGCTTAAACTCGTATGGAGTGCGATGCTAAATTTCTGAACGCCAAATTAGGCTAAAGGCCACACAGTTAGATATTTTGTTAATGCAAAGTGATGAAATATGGAAAATTACTGTTGCATTAAATCCTCGACATGGACTACTTTTTAAAATTTCAATTTTACTTGAAATTAAGTCGTGTTGCATATCTTGTCTCTGTTAATCATAGTAAATAAAAGAAGAGATGATAGTTAGCAGATAATGCTTCTAGTACCGTTACTAGTTACAAAGGCACAAGCACATATGGCAATAAATAATATGCCTTACCTCTTAATTCCATTGACTATGTCTCTGTGTCTTCCCCAGTCGTATAGACAATCCCAGAATCGATAAATATACCGCTGCCAAATTTGCTATCACGTGACCTGCTGGCAAGACGGTACTGAAGAATTTGGCAGATTACAGCGTAATCATAGTGTACATCCGCTTTATTCCAATTAACAGTACTTTATGACTTCCAATGTGACTAGAAATCAATGTATCGCGGGTATATATAAAACCCACTAGACACCAAAGCTGTTCATCTTGGTATACATATAAATATTTCCGTTTTACAAAAACACATATGCGTTTTCCATTTTGTGACAGTGATCTTGTTAAGTTGTTACGTTTGCCTAAGCTTCTACCGCATTTATTCAAAATTGGATGTCAGAACATAATAATTCCTTAAGAGCAATAAGTTACAGTCAGTTTTGTAAATTTGAATTGCAACCTTACTTACAACATGTCAGTATAAATAAGTTTAGAATTGATCTTTGTAGATAAAGGGTTTCATCCCATATATTAGAAATTGAATCAGGCAGATGGCATAAATCTGAATTTATACCTTTTCAGAAGAGACAATGTCAACAATGCAACGTTCTAAAGGATTAATATCATTATTTATTAGAATGCTTCTTATATTATGATATGAGACAATTGTATATAAATAAATATCACTGGAAAAGACCAAACATGATAAAGTTAATTGAATTAATGCAATCTGATAATACAAGTACCAATAAAACTTTGCCACGTTTGTACATAAAGCATAAGTTAAAGAAACCTGTATAAATATTATTATGATTAAGCGTGTATAATATAGAACTCAAACTTGGCTTCTCGCTCTCTTATAGATTCGTCGTTGTTGTTTTTTATGTTATCGTTATAACATTGTTAAATAAATTCTAAATGCTGTAATCCAATTGTACTAGACCTTGCCATGTATTGATACTTTATTTAACAACATATGAAATTCAATACTGATCACAAGGTTAGTTGGTTTGATTGTACAGACAATATGTTGATATGTATGTATATCAAAGTCCCTTTATAAGGCTTTTGTATAGTGGTCATATGCAATGTATCAATTTTATGAATATTAAAATACATTTTTATAGTACATTGTATATGATGGGACTACAATAATGCACTAAACTTGCGTCTTAGCGCATTTGAATGTTAATGAAGGAAAGATGACTCTTCAGGGCTTGAAAGTAGATATTTAAACGATAGGGTTTGAAGAGTTACTTCCCTTCAATCTGATATAGAGCAATTGTCTACATTTTGATAACTGTTTGTAAGTTTATAATAGGTTAGAAGTATATAGTATCACCACTTATCATCGTATCATGGTATGCCATGATGGTAAAATGTTCTTTCTGGTTGGTTAACTGTTTGTGCTATAATGTCCCAATTCACAATGTTGGATAATATACGGCAACAAATTTGTATGACAATAGGTAAGATTGGTGGTGGCAATATAGCTTTTAACTTGTATATTGATTGTCATGTAAAGTACATTGATACACAGAATAAGTCTCTTTTAATTCATTTTATGAGTGGTCAATGTTTTATCTTATTGTTTTATATATGCTAAATTGTGAAAAGTGTAAATATTGGATGAGACTATAATAATAATAAACTAATACTTATGTTTGAGGTACAATAATATTTTTAATGTTTGTGTTTAAAGCAAACGAACCGAAGCATGTGATTAAACAATGACATCAATTAAATACAACAATTGTTAAATGCAATGATAGTCAATACAATTGTTTACCTCAATTATTTTATCATGTTCTCGTGTTTTATTATATAATATAACACTTAAGCAACTCAACTATTTAATTGTGTTTATGTTTCATGAAAAATGTTTTGCTTTTACTAACATTTAATATTTAGTAGTAGATCTAATAATGTTGTAATTCCTCATTGTAATATAACTTAGTTATATAAGTAATAATTATAGTATTATATTACATTAGTAACAACTGTTAGTATGACTTTGTTTAGTGTATGTGTTACTTTTTTGTTTTCATATCCTTTTATTAAGAAATAGAAAACCCCACTGAGGTTTATGACAAAGTAATGACCAGCACGGCAGCCCCAAATTGTATTTACCCTTTAGGGCTGCCTGACTGTTCACTATAATGCAAATGGGCCCTACGTGGGGCTTACATGCATTGAGTTGAACGACTTAAATATTCACATGCATGTGCGGATCACTAAACTGTACACTGTCAACTGTTATTATTTATTATTTGTTTGTTTTCGGACTTAATTTCATATTTGTTTTAATCATTTAGGTGTAAACTTTATTTATTTGTTCTTTGTTTATTATCAAGTTTTCTCCTTACTTTGAAAATATTCAAATAGAGGGTTATTTTTTAGAAGGTTCAACGCATTTGCCTACTTTTTTGTAGTAAATTGCATATATTAATTTTTAAATTAATTCCAGCAAACATACGAAGTAAGCGTGCCTTGCCTAGTTTTTCCCATTTAGCGTATTTTTTTTTCTCAATTGGCAATACACGTTTCCCCATTTTTCGAATTATAAAGTTTTAAAAACAATGTGCGAATATGAAAATTTGGTACTCTTTATAAAATTATGTTCAAACACTCATTTTAAGTTATTGCTTATTGTGTGTGTCTTGTTGCTGGAATTCAATTAACTATATTGTTGTTTATTTAATATTCCTTCTCTAATGTTTTTTTCTTCTCATTTATGTTACCATGTTTTACATTTACATAGACACCAGTTACATTTGCATACATAAACCATTAGTAATATAACATACAACATATGGCATACTCATTCTCTAATGTTGTTATTGCATTTCTTATCTTATATTCTCCACTCTTTGATATATGTTATAACTTATAATTACCTACTTTTTCTAAGAAGCCTGATTGTTTTAACGCAAACATTCACTACTTGTGTTTTTTATGCCTGTTTATATTCTAAAATATAACAAAAATGAAGGGAACAAAACATTTACTCGAATGTGCACAATGCATGCATGCAACTCTTTTAAGTAAAATGTAATTTGATTACATCTAAATAAATGTGGCAAGAATATAGCTTATAAAATATTAATTAACCCATTTATGCCTAGCGTCTAGCAAAAAGGCCTTGGCACACAGCGTAAACCCAGATGAGACGCCGCATGATGCGGCGTCTCATCAGGGTCTGCGCTGTTTGCTTTAAGGAATTTCTGTAAGAAATATTCTTAATATAGAAATAAATATACTAGACATCCCTAATTTTGGAAATAAATTGATCCAATTTAGAAGGATGGNAATCTACCATTCTTCCTTGACATTCTTCCTTCCCAATACAAAAGGATATACTATTTATCAACTCCACCATGTAACGTGTCTCAAAAACTATTATTAAGGATATACATTAAAAAAGAAGGAACTTACCTTTCGCGCTCGGCTTTTGTTTTCCAATGTTATCGAAGTGCCATCCGTTATCGAAGTATCCAGATGCCCAGCTTGTAAGTCATGAATTCTTTGTCGCTGGTTTGTATCAAATGTACAATTTCTTTTTGGAGTATCCAATACCATTTTTTTAAAGGTAAATAAAGTAAGTTTGAATATCAATCATTTTATTTACAAGAAAACCAGTTTATGTTTGTCAGTAGAAAAAACATGAAATATTCCACATTAACAACGAAAATGGGCAAGATAAATATACATAGACATACAAAAGTATAGAACGAGACAAATTAAAAACATACATGTAGTTACAAAATGGAATTTGGTCTTGACTAGAAAACGACACAAAGTATTTAACAAACAATTAATCTAAACACAAATTAATACCTGTAACCAAATATTGATGTGTGTTTGTTTAAAGGAACATGCTTTGAATTTTAGAATACCATTTAAAACAATTTAATTATTCACTTTCTCTGCTTTGTAATTCGATAACTGCCGGAAACATCAAAATGAATCCTAAAAAATGTATTATCGATCTAAAAAAAACTTTCGGGTACGCCACAAAATACAACCAACAAAAATATCACAGACAGTTTTAACTATTATACAAATATCAAATGTTAAATGAAAAGTAATAATATCAAATGACATAAAATAAAAGATAAATATCAGTGGAAATTTGGCACGCATGTAATACATGAAATTAACAAGGGGCATACCTATGAATGCATACGAAGTTGACTCCCTTTGTTTTAACAAGGGAAGAAACTCCGATTGGCGCATGAATTTATTCCCCTTCAAGGGAAAATCGCTTCTCTTCACGGAAAAAAACGAAACTGGTCACTAAACAATCATTCTGATTTTTTCATTTGCATTTTATTTTCAAGAAATTCCAGACCCCTCTGAGTTTAAGAAAGTGCGATATTTCTTGAGGGGAAGAGAGATTTAATACGCGTGTAATGCCTTGGAAGTGATGCAGGCGCTTTGACCGGAAACTATAGACCACGGCCCATATTCAAAATTAAAGCAAGTCTTGAAAATTACAATTTTAAGAAAATTCTTTATTCTTATACTTCAGTCTTAGAATTGTTTGTATGAATACTGGTCCTGATGTTTGAAAAGTGGCAATATCAATACATGTTGTAATCAAAATCACTAGCGAGGAGTAAACGTGCAGCGAGGAGTAAACGTGCGAGATATATGCACCGAAATAATATCACTTGAAGAGAAGCGACCCTGCTGGGTTCAAGGGTTTAGTGAACGTCATAAATGGGTATTCCTTACATAAGTACTGAAATCGAAATAGTAAGGAATTACCTTGAAACGTTGCAACAGTTAATACTATGTATGCTTCTAGCTGCGCTTTAGCTTAATAGCGTTCATTACTTAATGACGAAAATAAATTGTAATGGCCACTCTGTAAGGCGCGCGTTCATACATTTAGAATGGAGCGTCACATATGTTACGTCATCAATTTTCCTATTGTTTTTCGCATCGAAATTACCAGAAGAAGATGTTTAATTTGTCAAACAAACGTTATCTCTCGAGACGCTGGTCGAAAAATAGGAAAATACGGACTTACTTAAATAGGAACACTGATTCGTGACGATTAAATGTCAATGTCACTCTAATGTCGTTTCGCGGACACAAAAGTCGCCGACCGGATAATGTCCCGCATACCCAACGCCGACCCAAGCATCGTCGATTCCGTCCGCATGCGCTCGAGGTCAAGGTTCAAGTCCATGTGGTCATTGACGGTGTTGGTGAGCGACACGTCGCCGTCGTCCTCGGGTATCAGGATGCTTGAGTATTCCGAGAACGCCGCCGGCGTCTTAGCGTAGTCCGTCCGGAAGCGCGGCCAAAGTTCCGCCGTCATTTTCGCGATCTCGGCGCGCGACCGGGAAAGCACCTGCAGCTGATAGTCGGTAACTGTGGTGTTCGAGCGCGATAAAGGCATCAAGAAGTTGTCGGAGCGAGACTCCGGGAAGTTCAGCGGCCCCTTGGTGCGCATCTCCTCCACGATGCGGTCGTTGACGTCCTGGAGCGCCCCCGGATGGCGTCCTCGGCCTTCTCGTCAGCAGGGAAACGGTATGAGTACCGTGTAGTATATAGCGTACAATATGTGTATCGCAGTACCAAACACCGTATATGCATATAGATTTTAAATAAAGTGCTCCGTCGTAGAAGAGATCTAACGATCTAAATTTAAATTACCACTAAATTTTGGAGATTGCTGTATAGACCTTCTAGATTATTGTTTTTCAGACATATATAAAAGTACATTGAACAATATTTTTTAATCACACGCCTGTATGAAGATTTTTTACATGGGTACAATAGTATTAAAAAAATCAAAAAATTGTTTAATTCCCAAAGCTCTGAATTGCTACTTGTGATACGAAACTAAATATCCGGTAATTTTAAACAGACTTAATTAGGAACACTAGTCACGTGACCGTCACGCCAAGCCTCGATACGCACCTTGCATGCGTGCCTGATCCAACGCTTTCCCGAACGCGTTAAAGGCAGCGTGGTACTGCATAACTTCACTGAAAAATGAAATATCATTCTAAATTTGGTTTGCTCTTGGAACACGGTCTTAATGCGTGTGCGTAAAGTGTCGTCCCAGATGAGTCGTGCAGTACGCACAGTCTAATTAGGGACGGCACTTTCCGCTAAGACTGGATTTAGGTTTAGAAAAGACGTCCTTCAAAACGAAAAATTGCATAAAAGCGGAAAGTGTCGTCCCTGAGTAAACTGTGCGGACTACACAGGCTAATCAGGGACGACAATTAACGCACATGCAATTAGCCCCGTTCTCACAGAGCGCGACTCAAATGTATTACCTTCAAAATGTTACAAGTTTGCCATAATTTAATCAACGTAAGCCTGCAATTTTAAGTGGTCTTATTTTCTGTGGTATTTTTGCCGCGTATCATACTCAATAGTAGTCGAATGTACTATAACTAGACATGTGTCCGTATGGCAAGGGTGCCAGCAGATTCCGCTTTTGTATGAAGACTCCACTTATGTTGAAAACAATATGGAGGTGCGCAAATTCACATGCTGGTTAATGTTTGTTAAGTTTCAGCACTCTATAAACAATAGTTATTAGTTGTGCGCGAAGCAAGTTAAAAGTTTATTTTAATGAAAAAAAAGGGACCATAATTCCGATTGTGTCGAAAAACACTGTAACCGAAATATGTATATGCGCAACATAATATGTGAGTAAATAACATAATAAATGTTAAGCCCTTCAGCAGCAATACGTTTTCAGTTACGCATAAAACAAAAGTCCAATGGACGGACCAAATGACAGATTGTCGTAAGTACGGACGGACGGACAAAGGCAATTCTATACGACCCTTCCTGAAAGTGGGAGCATGAAAAACATTCAAACAATAGCGATAGAGTGAAACAGTAATGTTAGATAAATAAGACTACGTTTTAGTAAAAAATAATACACAAATGACGGCGTTCTGCGTTTGCATAAATAGTACATAGGAAATATTGTTAATTAGCTAGATCTAGTACGTGCACACAAGATAGCTATTCAATGCGCATGTCATAATTGATCAATGATCTGATACCTATTCTAATTGGTCAGTCATCGCGTGCGCATTTAACAGCTATCTTATATCGCATCGGCTCGTGACAAAAAATTACAACCGACATTATGTACCAGGCCTTTGTTCCTTCTTAGAAAACTGCCGTTTTTCACAAATTTGAGAAGTTCGCGACACAATTGTTCACACTTTACAGAAGTTCGCGACTCAAAATTGCACAATTAAAAAGTCTTTAACTAATTTTTTTCCACAATTTTGGACGGTTGACGACCGTTTTTTCACAATTTTGAACCGTTTGCGACTAATTATTTTGACAAAATGAGATGGACAAGGCTGCTTTACAAAGATGGGGAAAAAGCCCTGTCTTCCACAGGCCTATTTTCAAAAAAAAATCGTCGGCGCCGGCGCTTACCCACCGCTACGCCCATGAGCACACACGACTGCAGCTGGTAGCTCCACTCGACGGCCTCGGCGGCGGCTTCCAGCGACTCCTTGGCGGCGTCTTTGGCATACTCGAAGTCGCCGAGCGCCAGGAAGCAGTTGCCGATCTCGTGGAAACAGCCAGGCCGTCTCGATGCGCGGCGAGCACATCGGGATCTTCCGGAGGAAGCTGTCGGTGAAATTGGAGGGTAGGTGAAAAACGGTTATGACTTAACATCGACATTATGCTATACAATCAGTAAACCACCTTAACCATTTACCACTCAGACATTATGCTATACAATCAGTAAACCACCTTAACCATTTACCACTCAGATAATCATTTTGACTCAGTTGTAGTCTCTCAGAAAATCAAATTGAAATAAAGATCGTTCTTACTGTATTCAACTTGTGAAGGCTTATTTAATCCTAGGGTACTGATGAGCAGCAAAAAGCATAAGACCTGAACAGCCTGCGAGTTACTCGCACGTTGTTCTGGATTAATGCTAGTTGCATAAGACATTTTCACTTTGCTTCTGAGTGGGAACTGGATAATAAACGGAAATGTGCAAATCCCGAATGAAACACGTAAAAAGTATAGCCAGAAATCAACGGAAACAGAGGTTAATATTATTATCTGAAAACCATTTAAAAGATTAGAAAGTTAATGGCAACTTTCTATTTTTTGTTACCGCGACGTTCTATGTGTTAGGTTAAAATAAGTATATCTTAGTTTTGCTGACAAATAAATGTGCCGCGCTCCGTGAAAAGTGGGTTGAATGCATGTGCGTAANAGACTTTTAAAAAGAAAAATACCGTTAAAGCTGACAACACTACGCACATGCTTTAAGACCCGTTTTCCCAGAGCAAGGCTCATATTGTTTATTTTAAATTGGTTGACAGAAAAGCTGTTGCAGTTTTTGTTTTTCTCAGTAATCTAATTAACATTTGTATTTTAGAGGTACTTTAACTGGATTGTTATCACAACTATGTGGACCACTTTAAACCAAGCCTCAGATGCTTTACATTTATGGGTTTGAACAATTACGGGTTTGGAATTATCAGTCATTTGAAAATTTGAAAATACAAAAGCCAGTGATTTTGAAATAGTTCTTTCGTTTTTAAACCTTTCAACAATTAGGGTTCTTTGTTCTTTATTTATGCCCCTTACGGGAAGCATATAGTTTTCGCCTTGTCCGTCTGTCACACTTTTGATGTCTAGGCCAAGTTCGAAGGTGGGTCATGCCGGGTCAAAAACAAGGTCATGGGGCCACGTAGTGCGTTTTAAACATTCATCTTGGTGTCCACTCTCAAATTCAAGTAATTTTCATCAGACCTTCACCAAACTTGGTCAGAAGTTGTATCTAGATGATGTCTAGGCAAAGTTTGAACATGGGTCATGCCGGGTCAAAAACTAGGTCACTAGGTCAATGAGTGCGTTTTAATCATCAGCATGGTGTCGGCTTTCTAATTCAAGTAGTTTTCATCCAATCTTCACCAAAGTATTCCCAGCCCTCAAACGGGCGTATTTTGTGACAGTTTGGCAATCTTGTTTAGCATTGTCCACTCTTTAAATCAAAGTTTTCATTTGACTTTCATCAAACTGTATGAACATGTCTAAGGCATACAATTCTTTACTACTTTAGCTGTATAAACTTGGGCATTAATCCTGGGTTTCATCCAATTGTATAGAACATTTACATGGTTATGCTTTTATGTAGTGACAAAGTTGGAGTTGAGGGCATCCGTGTCGGGTGGACACATTTCTTGTTGCAATCATGAATAAGAGGATTGACACCAGTATTTCTGTTGTTTTTACATGACATTTTATCTTACCAAGGGGTGTTAGGGACAGATTTTACCATTTCTGTTGGCAGTTGCATTTATTGTTGCAATATTTTTCTTCGCAATTTTTGAATGATTGTTGTTGACTGAATGTACTTGTGTGTGGTTTATGTGATTTTCAAGCTTTCAGAACAATTTACCAGTTGGCAGACATTTCTAGCCACNACTGCACAGGCTAATCTGGGATGACAATTTACGCACAAGTATTTTGTACATTTTTTCTCAGAACACGACACTTTTATTCCGTACTTCAACAGACAATGAAAACCAAGTCCCGGATTTGTAACATGGCAACAATACTCATGGCACAGAGAATCTACTAAATGAAAGCGAACACAATTTCACACATACATCCTCGAGATGAATGGCGTTTAAACAGGCAAACTGCAGGCCTATATTTGAGCCTTGCTCTTGGAAAATGGGGTTTAATGCATGTGCGTAAAGTGTTGTCCCAGATAAGCCTTTCAAATCCGCACATGCTGATCAGGGACGACACATTCCGTCTAAATTGGGTTTTCACTAAGAAGAGACTTCCTTAAAAAGAAAAATACATTAAAAGGGGTAAGTGTCGTCCTTGTGCGGACAGCACATGCTAATCTAAAACAACACGGTACGCGCATGCATTAAGCCCCATTTTCCGAAAGCTCAGCTAACTTTTATAACTCCTTAAGGTAAAAATTGGCTCGAGTTGAACAATAGTCAAACTTATTGTCTTATTATTTGGTTAAAGCTCAATACCGGTATTTTAAAATAATATTACATCCGAGACAAGAATGTTCAAATGTTTTTGTTAATTTAATTTAATGCACTATCATAAGAAAAAAAGGCTTGTACATAAATACTATTCTGTAAAATAAAACAGAAGGAGACAACTCACAAAACTGTCTACTTATTGTAACAAAAAGCCATAAAATTTAAAGAACATATCAGCATGCCAGCACTTCCAGAAGAAAAAATTGTCAATAGCTACACAAATTTCTTCTAAAAAAAATATTGTTTGTGTTTCCAAACTCCTGTGATACAAACATTATATCAACAAATTTAGGGTACATAAATTACACAGTGGTAAAAGTGGGCAGTATGTGTCATACAGCGTATGAACACAGGCACCAGGAGCCGAGTGCATGTCAACGGACAGTACAGCGAGGAATTTCGAGTTGGAGTAGGGGTGCATCCCCGGGGGTTAACTTACTATGTTCAGGGATATAGGGGTGTGCCGCAAATATGGGATGTGTTTTTCGACTAAAATTATCGATATGGGTATGGTGTTGAGCATCTAAGTATAGATATGGGTATTGAAATCAGAAATTTGCTTGTATATAAATGCATATATATTTGAAAGTATCAGTATCAAAATGGGTGTGATATATTTCATTCTTGTATACAAATGGGTATCAAAAAGTAAATTTCGCCCATCTGTAATAATCGTGCCAGAAATCGATGCGAGAAACTGTCAGTTGTAAACTAACCGTAGTAATAGTATTTACAAGTTGTAAATTACGTCATCAATGACATTTTAGTTTTTAAAAGTGCTTACATGGTATCGTATACAAATGGGTCCGCTTTTTCAAAAATCTTGTATCAATATGGGTATACTTTATCAGAGTTCTGGTATAAAAATGGGTCATTTTTCGGAAGTCTCAGCGGGACACCCCTACCCTAAAATTTGGGAAGTTACCCCCCGGGGATGCATCAGGGTTCTGTTCTCAGGCCCCCTGCTTTATCCTAGTGCTTGAGGCTCTGTCGAGGGAATTTCGCACCGGGGTTCCACGGGAGCTCCTCTACGCTGATGATCTTGCTGTGATTGCGGACTCACTGGAGGAGTGTCTCTCCAGACTGAAAGGTTGGAAGGATGGAATGGAAAGCAAGGGGCTGAGGGTCAATATGAAGAAGACAAAGCTCATGATCACCGGCCCTGGACTGAATCTTCTGCGTGACGCGGGAGCATATCCCTGTGCGGTATGTAGGAGTGGAGTGGGAGTGAACTTGATTGAGTGTACCCAGTGGGAACTGTGGGTGAACAAATAGTGCAGTGGCATCAAGGGAAGAATCACCAGCATCCCAGACTATGCATGTCCGAGATGCTTGGACCAGGCACGTCCAATTGATGGAAGACCAATTACCCAGGTGGTCTTTGATGGCTCACAGCTTGATGTTGAGGCAAGCATTTACTATCTGGGTGATATGCTATGTGCTGGGGGAGGCTGCGAACTTGCCATCATCACCAGATGCTGCACTGCCTGGGGAAAGTTTAAGAAGCTCCTACCAATACTGACGTCGAAGTATGTTCCCCTTAAAATCCGAGGCCAAGTGTTCAATGCTTGTGTCCGTTCTGCCATGTTACAGTGTAGTGAAGCGTGGGCACCATCCGCATCTGATCTACAACGACTTTGTAGAAACGACAGAGCAATGGCCCGCTGGATCTGCAGCGTCAAACCTGACGACGGAGTCAACACATTGACACGCTGTATGGTAAACTAGGGATACCAGAAGTCATGGCATCACTGAGAGCCAGACGTCTGAGGTGGTATGGGCATGTCGAGCGTGCCACTTCTTGCATCAACCTAATCATGAAGATGGCCATCCCTGGTGCTAGAGGTAGAGGGAGACCAAGAAAATCGTTGTCTGACTGTGTTAAGGATGACCTGCACACCTGTGGCATGGGAGACACAGACCCACAGAACAGAGGAGCGTGGAAATAAGGGGTTAGATGCTCTAGCCGCCTGCTGCCTACCCCAGCTACTGGGACTAATCCCGCAGCAGACAAATAAACTCAGGATCAAGTCAAGTCAAGTAAAACCTTATTTTAAAAAAATAATAAAAATTTGGTCTACAAATCCATTTTTTCAAGCGCTAACCGAGCAACGAGTTTGAGGCATAGAACAACTATCAACTGTCATGATATAAATTAGGGACAAAAATCCATTTTTTCAAGCGCTAACCAAGCAAAAAGCCAAAGGCACAGAGCAACCAACAACTGTCATATTGGACTATAATTTGGGCTTCAAATCAATATATCCAAGCGCTATCAACCAACAACTATCATATGCCGGCTAAAACATATAGTGTTTTTTTGTTTTTAATCTAAAAATGTAATCAAATACAAATCCATTTTTTCAAGTGCTAACCGCCCAACAAGCCAAAGGCAGAGAGCAACTGTCATTTGGCGGCTTGTTCAGTCATACAAACATAATATCTGCAAACTTAAGGGACGTAAATTACACAGTGCTAAGACATTGTTGTTTTTTTAATCAAACACTTCAGTCTACAAATCTATATGTTCAAGCGCTTACCGAGCAACAAGCCTACAGCAAAACAGAAATGTTGTCTAAATCGCTGATACTCTTGCTCAAATCTTCTTCCATTATTTTCTATTTCAAAGTTCCAGTCAGTGAAATTGACATTACATCAACAAATTTAAGGGACACAAATTACAGGACAATCCATAAAAATCAATACTTTCAAGCAACCATCAAGTGTCATATGGCGGCAACCCAAACTCCTGCGGTTTTAACTCCTCCAATGAGTTGAGAATGCGCGCTGTTTTCCCCTCCAGTACTGCGCGGTCATGGTCGCGGTGTGGGACCCAGATACACGGCATCCCTGCAGCATGGGCAGACTCTACACCATTCACCGCGTCCTCAAATACCAGCACCTGCCATTGAAACAAGTGTCAAATTAAGTAAATTANAAAAGAATCGGATGAAAACTGTGGACTTTATCGCGTAAACGTATCTTACGGACGCACACACGCACACACACACACACGCACGCACGCACGCACGGACGACGGAAACCACACCATGACATAAGCTCTTCCGGCCTTCGGCCAGTAGAGCTAAAAATCAATACTTTCAAGCAACCATCAAGTGTCATATGGCGGCAACCCAAACTCCTCCAGTTTAAACTCCTCAAATGAGTTGAGAATGCGCGCTGTTTTTCCCTCCAGTACTGCGCGGTCATGTTCGCGGTGTGGGACCCAGATACACGGCATCCCTGCAGCATGGGCAGACTCTACACCATTCACCGCGTCCTTAAATACCAGCACCTGCCATTGAAACAAGTGTCAAATTAAGTAAATTAATTTAAGCCTCGCTTTGAGAAAATGGGGCTAAATGCATGTGGGCGGCCATGTTTCTTGACTAAGAATAACCATTTTCAAGCAATTTTTAAGACAATTATGATAAACATAAGCCTCGTTCTTGGAAAACAGAGGTTAATGCTTATGCATTACGTGTTGTCCCAGATTAGCCTGTGCAGTCCGTACAGGCTAATCAGGGACGACACTTTCTGCTTTAATGGAATTGTTTGTTTTAAGGAAGTCTCTTCTAAACAAGAAATCCAGTTTTAGGTGGAAAGTGTCGTCCGAGTCCGCACAGGCTTATCTGGGATGACACATTATGCACATGCATTAAGTTTGGTTTTTCCAGAACGAGGCTCACAATTTTGCCTATTGGGGCTTGGATCTTTTGGTATTTTGCACAAAAACAGTGTCACTTTAACGCATTNATTTTATCAAAATGCTTCAACCAACGAATAAACATACAACCGAACAAACTAAATCACTCGTGATGTGTCCACATATTTATAGCTTACTGAGCCATGATTAAATTATTAAAATGAATTGATTATTATTAAATGATGAAAGGACTGCATCTTATGTAATGCATTAGGGAAATCAGTTTGCCATGATTCAGAGTTATTTGAAAGAGTGCACAATTTTCATTTAATTTATAGCCTAGTAAGCAAGTAATTTATTTTTTTTTTAACCGGGAATTACCGCTTTTAAAACCGAAAGAAGGATTTCTATACGTGTGCGTCCATTTCGACAAACGCGATTATTTTTAAGATTTAAAGCGCAAAAAGACAAATTTCTACCTTGTTACCACCAGATATATCCTAATTGGCATAGATAAAATTAAATCTATATCCTAGTTATCAAGTAATTTATTATTTTTCAAACGGTACCGCTTTTAAAACCGAAAGTAGGATTTCTAGACGTATACGTCCATTTCAACAAACGCGATTATTTTTTAGTTTTAAAGCGAAACAAAAAATGGATTTCTATCTTGTAACCACCAGATATATTCTTAATGGCATAGATAAAATATGTTTCTTATTTATACTTCAATTTACTATGCCAAATAAGGTGTGTGGCTTTAATTTTCTTTCTCCACCATTTGTCGCCTAGTTTGCAATTCTCTCGTTACTAAATAAACTAGCCATTTTTAAGTAAATATAATAACTATATGGCAACTTAAAGAGTGAGACGCTAGCTGTAGCATGTAAATGATGTTAGTAAAGTCATGAAAAAGTACATGGTAATGTATAGTGATAAAACACACTTCACATGGTTTATGTGCACGTCAATAAAAAGTAGCACAATAAGCAATACTAAAACACTGTCATCAA
>VMBQ01013195.1:5152-17091 GCA_007657795.1 Dreissena rostriformis
TATACACATAAACAACTATTATATATAAATTGACAGCGACATATTGTGCGTTATAAACATTTATTCATGATTAAAGCTGTACGATATATTGCTATAAGAAAGTAAGTTTAAACCATTTATAAGAATACATTTTTGTTGAAAATTTGTCTTAAAAATGTGTATCTGCGAATATTTGTTAAATGACGAAACTTTGACTGTTTTAGTATTTGTATATTCAAGTTATACTTTTCAACATTTCATGATAGTTATAACATCCAAGTTGACAGTAAATAAAAAAGAGAGTTATAAGCGGCATGAAACCGCTTTTTGACGAAATCTGTATTTTCATTCCAGAGAGAATATACGCAATGGCACAGGCAAATAATACCAAAGCTAACAAATTGGCATATCTTCACACGAGAATTGTTCAAAACGTTTTGCGGAATTTGCTGCAGTTTATTGTTAGACAGGCCAACCAACAATGGACTTTAGGCGAATATATTGAAGCGAATGGTTACCAAATTATGCAAACACAGCTTGCTTTGCGACACATACCAATTCTGTTTCCGAGACAGAGGGATGTAACGATAGAGTCGCTGCCATTATATTTGATTGAGCATCTCATAACAGACATTCCTCAGTGTTTTGTAGTGCCCCGTGACATAAGCGATGCGATACGTGCGCTTAATCAAATTAGACGTGAATCAAATTCAGCGATTGTGACGGGCGTTGATGATACAATCTTTGAGAATCAATTGGAAAAAATACGAAACCTTTTAACAACCATTTGTAGTTTTATGGACAACAACCCGGTACTACTGGAGATGCAAAGAGATATTGAGAGTGTACGCCAAACTACCTTCAAAACAGATGAATCTGTCCTGGATGAATTCAAGCAACTCTATGAAAAAGAAAAGTCACACAGAAAGGCTATTACATCTATCCCGAACGGTAAATACGTTATGATTTATATTGACGCGAATACTTATTATATAAGTAAACAATAAAGACAATAAATATTAAGATATGAAGTCTTTTTTTCGTGTTTGGTCGTTCCTTCATCAGTTCAAAAAATAATTATTAACTGTTTTTCTGATGGCTCACAGATGAAGACACTATTCATCGAATGATTGAAAAGGTCGTGAGTATTTGCGATGGTAATGTATCTGATCCGGCAAACGTTTTCAGTGGAGGTATGTTTTTTGTTTTATCTATTACACAGTGTTCCAGAGCAAAACATTTATCTTTCAGTTCACTAAAGAACATTCAAAAATCTTATCATCAATCTCACACAAGCACTGATTTTTCCCAATCACAATTGTTACAACATCTACAGAAACAGTTGAATTAATTTACGAACAGTTTCGCATTTGTTTGCGACTTTAACACGCGCATTGTCTCCATAGCTGGTTTTATACATCAAACATCGATCCATTGGAAGGGCAAAGTTTCCAAATACCCCAGCAAATATTTGCATTCCTAGTTGTCAATGTCCAATGGGTATATAATTATCTTCTATATGTTTCAATTAATGGCACATAGAGAGAGAAACACTTTCTTGATTCGTGCTTTGTATTCAATCATTTTCGTTACACGCATATACTCGCTGCATATAACGGATGGCATTTTGGCATTTAAAACAACTGTAGGATCCTTATCAGACATGCCATTACAGATGCTGGTAGAATATGAAACAAAAGTTGATAAAGATTCAATCATGCAATTCTTAAAAACCGTCTGGCTCGACGTTTGCCGAGTAGCGCTCATATTAAAATTCATATATATCCAACACTCGTTAAATATTTTGTTTACACGATTTCGGTATGATCATACATTAATTGAACTTAGTATAAATATGTCAACATAATTGAAACATTATTGTCGGTTTTAGCATATGTTTTTGTTTACTACAAGCATCGTCATTTGATATAATTTCAAAAAGCTTTTGAAAAAAAAAAATGAATGGGATACGTATAAAGATAGTATGAAGCTATGTTTTATGGTGAAATATATCCAATCAAATACCGACGAAATAATGTAAACGATTTACTTACTTTAATCGTCAAATATCTTTTAATCAGCTTCTTCTGCACCAGACAATTGTCACGATCAAAGGACCGAGCCATTCCGCCTCGGAGTACAGATAAGAGGTATAACATGGTACTTTAATCACAAATTCGGCTGCGCGTAATAGCTATTAAATAATTTACCTCATATCAAACATATTCTTTCCGATAAATTTAAATACACACTTTTCGTTTTCATATTGTTGTTTATTGTATTACAAATGTGTCATATCATCAGGCGAAAGTTTTTTTTTTTTTAAATTAATAATTAGGGTCAAGCGCAGTGGTATCGAGAAATATATTTCTGCGAAGTCTTTCTTATTGTAAGAATGTGTAACATATCTTTGTTGTTCTAAACATTAAACATAAAAACACTTAATTTTAGATGTAGTGATAGAGATGGATCCTGGAACTGCTCGGATGTCTAGAGATATAGTAAACGTCATCAACAATCAAGAAGACTCAGATGAGCCGAATCCTCTACGGGAAAGAGGCGAAGAAATCAGATCTTCTTTTACAGGAACCTTTTCGTACTATGGAGGTCTGTTTTGCACGTAATGCAAGATTCACGTACATTTTTTTTTCAAATCAAATTTCAATGGTTTCATTGTTAAATCGACATAGATGTTTATGAGGAATGACTGTTTCTAGATTGCACATTTAAGCCCAAGTCTCAATATTGCCGGTGTAGCCCCGGTTCATCCCGGTTTGGATAGAGCCGGTCGACCGGCGACTACCGGGATGATCGATGGTTATTTTTTTTAGCGCGGTCTCATATATTCCCGGTGCTGCCCCGGTGCTGCCCAGGTGCTGCCCCGGTTTACATCCCGGCAGAGTCCCGGTCAGCCCCGGTAAGGCTACGGTTTATCCCGGTGACGACCCGGGGAGTCCCGGTCGTAGCCGGTAGTGCCCCGGTCGAGTCCCGGTCGTAGCCGGTAGCGTCCCGGTGGAGCTCCGGTGAAAGCCGGTTGCGTCCCGGCAGAGCCCCGTTGACATAACAAGCCGGTGACGCCCCGGTTCATGCCGGAGGAATTAAATTTTTTAATAGTTTGCCGATGGAGCCCCGGTTGTTCCCGGTTCATCCCGGACGTTCCCGGTGGAGCCCCGGTGGAGCCCCGGTGGAGCCCCGGTTCAACCCGGTAAACCCCGGATCACGCACCGGGGCTCCACCGGCATCGCCAAATGTGATAGTGATACTGAGCCTTTAGAAGTATCATTTTAACAATAAAGATTTATAAAAGGCTATAATAACTGAACTTAATGTTTTGTTATTTAACACAAATATATTGAATACATAAATGACTTGGTTTTTTCTACATCAGATTTTTTTGCAAGGCAAGGATGTGTACAGATCTGCGTGAAACCACGATCGATCAAACTTTTGTTCGAACTGTTCGAAGATTGTGTTAGTGGGGAAATTACAAAGAAACTGAAACCCATAGAAGAATCGATCAGATGCATTACAAATTTCGAAAACTACAAACAGGAAGTTGTGCTGTATCAGGATCACTATGACTCGGTGATGAATGATATAGGTAGGTTGATAGGTAGGGTTTTTCTATATTCGTTGTATTCGTTGTTCACATGACGTCTTGCAAGGTACAGAACAGAAAAGAACACACACATAGTTTCACTTAAACAATGCATGTTCTTCGTGATAAAAATAATTGCAATAAGTTTCATTCCGTAATTATCGAACTATAAGTTTGACATTTTAAATTTTAGAAGAATTTTATATGAAATATGTACATGAATATGGATTAACTAACAACTTTAAGTTATATTGCATGCAAAATAGACACACACGCGCGCGAATCCACACATGCACACACATACATTTGGCAAAATAGATGTTTTGTTTTGTCTCACGCAGCTTCACAAATACGGCAGCAGTTCGAAGAAAGAGGTTTTACTTTGGAAAATGAGAGTGCAGTTCCGAAGGTTGAGCTATCTACCAAAGGCACGATACTTATCCGAGTTCCATGTCCATCTGAGGATGAACGTTACCAATTTGAAAATAGCTTCAAAACAGGACAAATGCAAGATTTGTTCAAATCACTGGAAGAACTATTGCGTGACGCTTATGGGACACCAGATATTTCGTTGAAGGCAAAAGTGGATGATGTAACAAATGCTACATCGGATATCCCTGACACAGGTTTGATGAGTTATTTAAGAAATAAGATTTTTCTATCATGGTTTGTTGTCGAATAATCAACAGTAAGGAGTAAAGATGCATAGGAATTAAATCGCACGAGTGATTTGATCTATACTCATTACTGTGGGTTATTCGACAAAAAACCATCATAGAAAATTATTATTTCGATTCTAACAAGATTCTGATTGATTGGGTTCAAGGTTTTTAACATGACTTTATTTTTCAATACTCCGCCCTTCTTAGTACAAAGTTCACTATTTAGTGACGTCATTGAATTGTACAAACATATGACGTCGTTTTCATTCAGAAATATTTTGCAAATGACGTCACTTTCATTGAAAAACAAAACTCGTAAAAGCTACATGACGTCACCTTTATTGATGCTTCTGAAAAGCTGACATGCTATAAATGTTTTCTTAATTACGTTTCCTAACAAATAACATTCTTTGTAGGCGTGGTTATGCAACCTATCACCAAATATACAATTTGTTGTTTCATTACTTTTATATACATGCTACATTTATTACATTTCTTTTAGAGCGGGTTTTAGCACGTGCATTTAACTGCAATAATTTCTTTTATTCGTAACTATTTTCGAAACATTAAGCTCCGCCCATAATTATTGCAGAATAAGCCACACTTGATTTCCTTCTTTGTGTATAGAAAACATGTCGCGTGTAGTGTTAGAATGTAATTTATCCCACTTTTACAGCGAATTCGGTTGATGAAAGACCCGTTGATTAAATTTCTGCTATAAACCACAGCACGAAATGACGTCATTTTTTCGACAAAATGACGTCATAAATCCAGCGAAATTATCAAGTCTTACTAATTTTGTTTAAATAAAAAGGTTTACTGAATAAAAAGTGTGATAAATAGAAAAATAGGTTAGTGTTGATTATAGATCAGGTTTATCATGCTCGGCACGAAAACGAAAAAGCACTCGCCAATGCTCGTGCTTGTTTTCTAAGCCTCGCATAATAAACCTGATCTATAATCAACACTAACCTATTATTCTCTATGTTCTTAATGGTATTTTTCGAAACGCACGAAAGTTTGATCAGCCATAGTTAAAAGAAAAAGATAAACAAGAATATGAGTATGTGTGAGTTGGTCAGTTTGCAATGTTTATCGTCACATAACACGCACACTGTGATATTGATTGCTAATGTGTTAATAACACTTCTTTTTGCCATATATCAATAACATAAGAATAAGATTTGAAAATGATCTTGTCTTGGTTTATGTTTCATTCATTGAATTTTCTTCATGAACATTTATTTAATCTAATTTTTTATAGGTCATCACTCAAGAAAGGATAAATATCATTACCTGACTTATAATTTGCTTTTCATTGGCAATGGTCGCTCATAAAAACATCAAATATAAGAAACGCATTACAAACACTTCCAGACTTCAGCTGAATATGTCAAAAAAGCATACCGGGTTTTAGCAGAAATGAAGACGACATTGATATTTTATGCAATATAACATGTTTTTCAAATGTTATGTGAAGCATCATTTGTCGATAAAATGATTGCGACACATAATGTAACCGAAATTAATTGTTTGTTGATATTTGATCAATGACAGATTTTATCTCATTGTATTGTGAATACTAATTCGGCGACTGTTTAATTTGTATTGACTTTTTTTCAAGCTACGTTCGAAAGTCATTATGAAAATACACACGAAGCAAGCAAAACGGCGGAGTGTAACGTTCCTTCAGAGGAGACAGGTATGACGAAAATCGTGTTTTCCATAATGAAGGGTATTGTAGAGATTAAACAATCATAGTGCATGTACAGATAATTTAAGTTAATGATGAAGATTCAGCTATTGTGGTTAGCGATAAGATCCTATTAAATTAGTATTGAATGCACTTTAATAGTAGCTGGATTTTTGTTTATAGTATAAGTTCGCATTTTGGATGTAAGTCGCGTTAACCTATTTTCATATTTTATTGGACAAGGTGAGCAGACCTACAATGTTCACTAGTACTATGTGTAAATACATATGGCAGTTACTGATAAACGCCCTATGAACCGGAGGTTAAGTGGCGAATGGCCGTAGAAATAGTCTCATTCCAATCTCTATACAATTTACTTTGCCGGTCCGTGAATGGAAGTGACAGTCCTAGCGCTTTATCAATTGAACAAGCCGTTACTGATAAGCACATTTGTGTTTTAATTCAAGTTTTTCCAAACGTTTACAGGTTCCGTCCATAGACAAGAAAAACAAGGAAGCCCTGATGTCGACATAGAACTGGCCACATTCGGCGAAAGTGTAGACGCCTTAGTCAGCAAAATAGGAGAGGGCATACTCAGCGAAAGAGTAGAGGGCTTAGTCAGCCAACGCATAGTAGACCGCAAAAGTGTAAGCGAAAAAAGAGTACTGGACATTGTCACCGAAAGAGTAGGCGTCATGGTCGGTAGCATTATCGACACTGGAGTGGATTTATACAATGGTGTCAAAGAACTCGCTAAATGAAAATATGAGATTAAAATATTAAAAAAAATCTATTTAATTTCGATGAACGTTCATACATTATTACCTGTTTGTTTTTCTTGCATAAAAGTTAAATAACATTTTGAAAGTTTCATCGAGTGAATAGCATGCAGATATGCGTATGCTGAACTTACTCTGAGATTAAGCAAACTATACTTGACAATTGTGTGTCGTTACAGTTACTTAATATTGAAATTAGACATTCTCTAAAATAAGAACTATTTTGACGATATTCTTACCTAATTTTATTGATAAGTGTATGTTCTTATATTTTACTTGTGAACGTATTAGTGAACTTCGTTGACGTGCGTAACTTACATGTAATTTTTCAACACAAGCAATAAAACACAACTTAAGAATTCGTATACACAAACGACACTCGCGACTGTCGCGACGAAGCTCAACAATCGTCAACTTGCTGCATAAATACATATATTACACATATATATTCCTGTACCCATTATAAAATCCCATTTTCTTGTCATTGCATATTTTTTATAAGCATACAATTGTTATTTTATATAAAACGATCCGGGTATATAATAAGTAAAATAATATTGTGCCTGTGTCTGTTAAAATAGTAACACAGGTTTTCCGCTAACATGTTATGTAAAGAATGTAAAGAAAGAATGTCAGCTATCCTTAAAGGCCACAGATGCAGGTCAGCCAAAAGATGCATTCACGAAGAAATAAACACATACACACTAGGTGCTACGTTTCCTTTGCTTCCTTCAGTTCATAGAAACGATAGCATGAAATTATTGAGTATGTACATTTGCTTTTTTCAAGACGGTATTTTTAACAAAATGATTTTTGATTTATTATTTACTAATTATATTAAGTTCAACACAAACAAAAATAGTTGTTAATTGACCTCACATGGCCGTTTATGAGTTTATTTCTTCCCAATCAAAATATATGGTATGTCTATATTTGATTAAAATGCAGTTTTCTTTCGACACATTCAAATCACACTTTCATAGCCTCGTCATACGAAACTGGGTCTTATGGCGTTTCGGCCAGCGTAGCTCAAGCCCAGCCTGTGCAATTGGGCAGTCTGGTCAGAGTCGACATTGTCCGCTATATAATCACGCAAGGTTTAATGGTCTCATAATGCATCTCCTGACCAGACTGCGAGATGCGCAGGCTGGGCTAGAGCTAATATTAGCTATGCTGGCCACATATGGCATAAGACCTATTTTCGCATGACGCGGGTCTTTACAAATCTCATTGCGTATTTTAAATGACACATTTTTAGCACAATGCTTTTCTATATAAAATTGAATTCAACTCGGTTATTTATAACAAACTGGCAAATAAGGGTAGCCTATTAGATAATTAAACGATTTCCCTCTTATTGTGACACTATACTCTTTCGGAAGTTTTTTATTTGTTCTCTCATCTTGAAAGCAAAACGATGTAATTAACGTTTATCGATATACCAGTATGTCTTCCCCTGACGATTGCAGACCCTGAAATTCAGCGACATGGATTTTAACGCGTAATTGTAACTAGGCCACAAGTTATGTTTATGCGTCGTTTGAACATGCATAGAATACCGGTAGTCAAGGATTTCTTACACTGAACAGTGTTTCATCCTTTACGCTGTGCACAGACGCAGGGATGTGGCCGAAGTTCTCTTGAATCAGGCAATGAAATATTCGAATGTATTCATTCGGGTCTGCTGGCGTTATGTAGAGGTCATTTAAGGTGAAAAGCTGGGTAAAACAGCTACCCCGAAAAAAAAGCATTAGGGTTCTATACCGATATTAAGGTCAGAGACTGGTTGACACATTGTGATATGCTAGGGCAATAAATAATGCATCAAAAACAAAGTACGAATCAACAGCTATGACTACCTTATTTGTGAGTTAAAAGTATTGCGCGCAGATTTATTTATTTTTAGTTATTTTCATCAATTATCTTCTTGTTTATTTTGAATTTTATATGGTGTCAACAAATAAAGTTTTGTAAAGGAAAATTTCACCATGCAATTATATTCTTAGTGTGATAGGTTTCGATATTCTAATATTAATATTCATTTAATATGATGGTGATTGCAAATTGTATTTTATATTAACTGGACACATATAGTTATTGTACCTATACGAAATAAGGCGGAACCGGATGACTAAAAATCAGCCATTGATAGTTAAACGAGAGAAAAATTATGCTAGGAGATTTAATGGTGCACTCTTTTATCGACTTACTTTCATAACGGCAAGCGGTAAAGAACAGGAACATTACCGTACTTATGTATATTTAGATCTATTGCGGAAACCCCTGGCAATATCATGTACTACGATGGTTAAAGATAACACATTACTTAAATAACTATTTATTACATTAGTCTTGGTGTATTCACTTTAACCCTATACTATTTCTTTCTTTCATGAAGTAGTTTAAAAGATCATTTATATGCCATTATGTGTAAGCCATGCTGTTAAAACACGCTTTCGAGCATGTCACACGAATTTTATCACACGTATATAGCTTGTACAGTTATCTGCCGAATGGCAGTTATCATTTATGGCCCGTGTCTTATCATTGTACTCATTCAACTGCAATAAGTTGGCGAGTCATTAAAGCGTTTTATTACCTCACAGCTAACATAAGAACAAACACTACAAAGATGACACAGCGACATTTGTGTTTCATCATTTACATCAATAGGTATTTGTATTCGTGTTCATGCGTTCGAAATGACGACGAAACAATGGCATGCATTAAATTAAATGATATATTGGGTTGTTTATTTTTTTGTTCAATGTGTTCGCTGTTTATTGTGGTGAATTGACAATGGATAACTTGCCCTTAAATGTGCTTATAATGGTTGATCTCCAACGGAAGAAATTGAAATTTTGGCATATGTTCCTAAAATACATTACCAAGTAAAAACATATTGAGTGTCACCAAAAGATCCCTATATGCAACCATTCTTTAGATATGGTAGACTAATCAAATCGATTATCAGTACAGCAATGGTGATTAAACACTGCTGTTCTGAAATACAGATGTGGCGCCGCTTTTACACTCTACTGTGAATTTAACAACTTGCAAAAGCCAACAAAATGTCGTATCGTATCAACCAAATAATGGATGCGCATGAATATAAGCCCAAAGTCCATCAACATCTGTGCAGAGATTTGATGGTTCCGAGCAAAGTTCTATCGAATCCCTGTCACAATTGCATTTGATTTGGTTTTTAAACCAGCAAAGTCACACTTATATAGCAAAACACGAAGTTAGTGTATGTGTATGTGGAGTGGGTGTCAGGGAGTTGGGGGGGGGGGTTGTGTCCGTTCTGTAAATATATAAATGAATACTAGTAATAATAACAACTATAAAATCACCCAACAGTGTTTGTTTGCGCGAATCTTTGCCATTTTTGTAAGTCTTTATACAGCGGTCAGTTCCGTAGGTTTAGAGTACAGGCCCGGTTCGTCCATCAGTGCTTTACCGATTTTGATATAAACATAATGTTATCTTAAAGGGACTTGTTCAAAGAATGTCTTATGTTTGAAAATTGTTATCAATATTTGGAATAGTCTTAGGTTACGAACCCAAATATAATTGTACCTATTGATATATTACGATTGATAACTATCCATACACGAACCGATATCGTTATCATTTTGTTTGACAGGAGTGTTAGTTTGCCTTTGGTTTTAAATGTTATGCATACATCTATTTTTTTTGAATCTATGACAATTTTGTTGAAATTTGTCATTTTGCCATACTGTGAACAATGCCCATAAAGGGATAGTATAGAATGTGGTTTTAATTTGCAGATGTTGCAATATAGAGACGGAACATACGTGGGTATGATCTTGATTTAAACGAAACATTGTGTAAGAAGCCAAAACAAATGTACACTGTAAAGTAATAAACGATTACATTAAGGCAATGTATACCAGTCAGAACACTGTTCCACGGACTAAATGAGCGATGTAAATGTTCAATCGGGTTCTTAAATTGATCTTGCAGGGTACGTTTGAACATATGGTTTATGTTTTAATACTTTGGTCTGAACACACGCATTTGTTACTGTATTAACAATAAATTACGACGAAAATGCTCATATTTAAAAATAATTCAACAACTTTCTTCTTGTGGCGTTACAAACAAAGTACGTTGAACACCTCTCATTCGGTCCGCTTATGTTTATCGGTATGCATACTTTGGGACGTTTATAGGCTAACCCCTTTAAGAGTCCGATAAGAAACACTGACCTATCAAAAGATCTCTTATACAAAAATAATTGGACCGGTTTTAAGAACAGTCTTAAATCAAGACACAGTTATACCTAGTGCGGTGGTCGAACACTTTGACTACAAATCCATGGTCCCCGGTTCAATTAACGATCAGGTTACTGGCTTACAGCGTTTCCCTCGCAACTAGAGATGTACTGGTAAGAAACATAGGAAAATCCCGCTTATAATCCTGTTATGCACCTAGCTCGTAAACAACCAATCGCATCGTCGTATAAAGAGCTCGGTTATATTATCGGGATTTCTTTTATCCCAATACTATCACTTTCTCTAGTTATCGCTTCAGCAAAAACAAAAGGACCAAATTGGAAATAAGTGCATGCACGTTTATGGGTTATCTTTAACCTAAGTTCAAATAAGTACACACCATCGAAATAAACTTTAAACTGCGAATGACTGACACTTTGGAATTCAGATTACAGTCGATCACGATATTGCACAGACAGTACATAATTTCACACATTCATCGTTTGATTTCTCATCATTGAATGCTTATAGATTAGAAAAATCTCGATTTATTTGATCCTTAAACCCGCAGTAACGAAATAACTACCCATCTATTTAACAGAAAACACACTCATTATTATGACGTCATTTGTTTATGTTCATGGCGTCATGTTAATACAATATATTGAGAAAACATTATGGGATAAATATAATACATTTGAAGTGTCGAACGCAGATACTTTTATTTTCTCGGCACAAAAACCTAAACTACTCGCCAAGGCTCGTTTAAGGAATATCTAAGCCTCGCTAAGTAAACTATGTATTCAACACTAACCTACTGTTCTGAATATAATATATGTTGGACTGGAAGAACAAACATTAGGACTTGCAGAAGAGTTAAATTATCAAATATAGTCATACTAATAGATGTCACTATGAGGAAATTGACAGAAATCAGGCAAGCACTAAGATGCAGTGCCGTAGCCAGACCCAAATTTAAGCCGAGGCAGT
>VMBQ01013197.1:0-10995 GCA_007657795.1 Dreissena rostriformis
CAGCAGTTTTTTAATGAACGGTTAGTGTCATAGTTTGTGTCATAATGTCCTCTCTGTCAACTACAGAGCGTTTATAATAGGACTGGTAAGGAAAAACAAACTTTGTGGAACTAAAATGCCATCCTAGAGTCCTAGCCATCTTGTCCCCTACCAGGGCTCGTAAACACCAATCTATTCTTAGATTTAAGAATAAAGAACAGAATATGAACCAAGAAAATCCAGTCAGCCTTTAAATATACAGGCTATAAATTGTGCTTTTGTCATAAATAAATTGTTCAGAATGAAGAATTGTGTCATAAAAAGGATTAAATTACGTGCCATATTGAACTGTATTACACTATGAGGACGAAACAGTTTCAAGAATATTCTTAATTTTTAGACTTTATAGTCTAAGAATTGGTTGGTGAATACGGGCCCTGGTCAGAAGAGATGAAGATTTAATAATACTGTTTCTGTGTGTTTAGAGAAATGTTTTTGCCGATTGTTTTTTATGACTTTAAGCATAAGTCCAAAAAATAACTGAATGTTACATAATTTTAAAAGAATACACGAACAAATTAATGTAAACAGACAATTATTGTACTGAAAAGTATTTTGTAAATAAGAAATACATTAGAAATAATATTCATGATCAAAAAGGCTTGGTGTATACACTTAAAAGGCTTGGTGTTTACACTTAAAAGGCTTGGTGTATACACTGTAAATGCTTGGTGTATACACTTAAAAGACTTGGTGTATACACTTAAAAGGCTTGGTGTTATATACACTGAAAATGCTTGGTATATACATTTAAAAGGCTTAGTGTATACACTTTAAATGTTTGGTGTATACACTTAAAAGGCTTAGTGTATACACTTAAAATGTTTGGTGTAAACATTTGAAAGGCTTGGTTTATACACTTAAAAGGCTTGGTGTATACACTTAAAAGGCTTGGCACAAATGGAGCCAACACTCTTGTGTAGTTGTTGAATTACATGTACACCAGTCTCAGGTATCACATCTATAGAAACTAGGCCGTTACTAGTTACCAAATTGTTCATAGTCAACCATTTTTATGCCCCCGGTAGGGTGGCATATAGTGATCGCACTGTCCGTCTGTCTGTCCGTCCGTCTGTCCGTCTGAAATTCCGTCACACTTTGCGTTTAGGTTTTGCGTTTAGGTTTTGAAAAATGTGGAAAAAGGGGGCATATGTCATCCTAAGGTGAAAAGCCTTGTTTGAATGTGTGATATTGACATACTTTGGTCCATAAGATGTCCATAAGAGGAACGATTTCTTCCAAATGTTAAGACTGTTTGCAATTACAGTAAAGCAAAGGTTATTTGACACTGTCCTTGTCACCAAATAGTCATTGATTTCAGCACCGAGATTTGTTCAATTTATCACCATGGCCCACCCATATTTCCGACCCTAAAATACATCAAAGTAAATAATACACAAATCAAAAAGCTGTTTATTGAAAAACGTTCAGGGTGTGGCATGGAGTACAAAAGAAACGAAAGAAATCTAAGCCATTAAATTGCTTTTTTCTCCATTCTGATAACATCTATGCCTTAACAGTATGTCTTTAAATTGAATGCATTTAAAAAATACTAAACGTCAGCTGTATTTGTCACATGTTCTGCTAACAAGGGAGATTTTGTTTGGCGAACTTAATAACTTCTTGACACATAATTCAATCCTTGGATTTGTGAATGAAGTGTAACCTAAGATTCAAGAGCAAAAACATAATTTCTAGAATGAATACTGAGGGATTGAAAGGAAATGGTGCTCTAAATTAGTATCATTGAGACACATTTTGAATGGTTTGATAAATCGTTATGCAGTTTTACCATATATTTTAAGGAATAACATAGATTTATAAGTACTCAATACTTGAGTTTTGTGAATGAAGTGTAACCTAAGATTCAAGAGCAAAAACATAATTTCTGCAATCTACTGAGGGATATTGAACTTAATATAGTATCAGCGAGACACATTTTGAATGGTTTGATAAATTATTATGCAGTTTTACCATATAATTCAAGGAATAACATAGATTTAGTACTCAATACTTGAGTTTTGTGAATGAAGTGTAACCTAATATTCAAGAGCAAAAACATAATTTCTGCAATATACTGAGGGATATTGAACTTAATATCGTATCATTGAGACACATTTTCAATGGTTTGATAAATGGTTATGCTGTTTTACCATATATTGTAAGAAATAACATAGATTTACTATAAGTAATTTGTTAACATAAATATTATTTTTCCCATATCAATTTCCATATTCATTTTAGCTCGGTTGCATATAAATTACTTACTACTTATTTGAAACACTCTGGAGTCCGTTTCCTGGGCCTAGAACCAGTACTTGGTGTCATTGGGGTAGATCTAAAGAATGCTCCCACTGTGGTGATCGAACCCGTGACCTCCCGGTCGCTAGGCGGACACCATATCCAAAACACCACCTCGCCCTATCTGGGATTTATATCAGTATCAAAAACATTGTTTGATTGTTCCTCAGACAAAAATATTTTAGCCGCGCTCAGGGAAAATGGGGCTTAATGCATTTGCGTAAAGTATCATCCTAGATTAGCCTACCTTAGCTCAGGCTCATTTTGGACTACAATTTTCATCTAGAATGGGTTTTTGTTCAGCAGAAAGTGTTGTCCCTGATAAGCCTGTGCAAACTGCACATAGTATTCTGGGAAGATACTTTACATGCATGCATTAAGCTCTGTTTTCCCAAGCTCTCTTTTCCCAAAGACTGACTCATATTTATTTTGAGTACTAATTAAAAAGTACAAAACATTGCAATAACAATTGAAGTATGAAACAGGATGTGAGTATTATGGGCAATTAAACTGACAGCCTTCTCATATTGACTCAGTATTTAAAAATACAATTGTCTGCTGTATTGAAATCGCACCTAATTGTCAGAAATAATAAGAACTTGCCAACAAGATACTTAAACATATGACATTTTAAATAAGCCTTGCTCTGTGAAAAGGGGGTTTAATGCATGTGCGTAAAGTGTTGTCCCAGATTAGCATGTGCAGTCCGCACAGGCTAATCAGGGACAACACTTTCTGCTTTTATTGTATTTTTTCGTTTACATGAAGACTATTCTGATCCAGTTTAACTGGATTTATGCCATTTATGCCTAGTGTCTAGAAAAAAGGCCTTGGCAAACAGCGTAGACCCAGATGAGACGCCGCATGATGCGGCGTCTCATCAGGGTCTGCGCTGTTTTCTTTAAGGAATTTCTATTAAAAATATTCTAAATATGGAAATAAATATACTAGACATCCCTAATTTTGGAAATAATTTAGGCCTGATTAGCCTCTGCGGGCTGCACAGGCTAATCTGGGACGACATTTTATGCACATGCATTAAACCCCCTTTTCACAGAGCGAGGCTCAAATATTTGTCACACAACAAAACCATGATAACTTGTTTAAAGTAGACTTATCAGTTTTTGTTAAAACAAAATTATATTGCAACATAAATTACCTACCTTAAGAGAACTGCCTAAGAAAATGTTTTCTGTTGCTTTTTAAATTGTAACTAAAGACAATTTACACAAATTATTTCTTCTCTCCAAAATTGTCTTGTGATTTACTATATAATTCATATAAATAATATTGATATTTTCAGCTTAATTCATAATATTAATCAATACTGTGATAACTTCAAGTTAGTCTAAAATACTGCAATAATAATAATAAATTACCTGCAATGTTCACAGTTAAAGGTACCTAATTTCACAGATTTTGGCATGTATTGAAGTTTGTCATTAAATGCTTTTAATTAATAAATGGAAACATTGGAACTCAATAGCTCCAGAAAAAAAAAACAAGAATCAAATTAAAGAAAGAGAAAAAGTAATCCTCAACTGGGCTCGAACCACTGTCTCTTGGAGTTAAAGTCTAGCGCTGAAACTACTCGGCCATCCGTGGTCATATAGTGAGTTCTGTATTATATACATGTACTTTATATAAACAATCCTCGTAATGTCACAAAATATAATGATAACAACAGAACTATCCAAATTATTCAATCTTTTCGTCGTTTTAAAATGTCAAAAGATGCATATAATGGATATTTTAGAGCATGGTAAATGTTCAGTATTACTGTTTCCTCGTAACTACAACGAAAATTTGCAAATCTCTTACATTTGTTTTCAATTTTGTCAATTTACCAAAACATGAAAAGGTCCCTTTAAAAAAGCATCTCACTTTCTTATCAGTATCATCATTCTTATAAGTCACGTTCACATTGCATAGGCAATCATGTGTAATAAAATTAATAAGCCCTGAAAACGCATACTGTTTCTTTAATACAACCGCCATAAATGTGTTCAATTTTTATTATATTCCTGCACGTTTTATGATTTACATGCTTCTTTGAATGTAGTCCCCATATATTAGAAAGTTATAATCATTTTGTCATTATTCATCTATAAATGTCTTTTGTGGATAAATGTTGATATGTTTTTCACGCCAGCGAACATTAGGCTTACAAGCCTCTGTTTAATGCCGCGTGTAAAGTTATTATCGACGACGGCTATTACGCGTTTATTTGCATGTCAACATCACTTTAGACAGGTCTCTAATACACCTCGCTGGCTTTTAAATGCAAAGCTATACTTACGTAATGCAACATTAAATAGACGTGATTATTAATTATTCATATTAGAAGGTAATTTGAATTCAAGTTTGCGTCTGATACCCGTGTTAAACCTTCCCCATTCATAACTAACAACCACAACCGATATAAAAAATTGGTTTTAAGTTGGCGGTGTTTTGAATAAATATCCAACTGAAGGTTTTCATATGAGCCTCGGTCTGTGAAAAGGGGGTTAAATGCATGTGAGTGAAGTGTTGTCCCTGATTAGCCTGTGCGGACTTTCCACATAAACTGGATTTTTGTTAAGAACATTCTTCCTTTAAACCAAAAATACAATAAAATTGGAAAGTGTAGTCCCCAGATAAGCCTTCGCGGACTCAGACAACACACATGCATTAAACCCCCTTTTCACAGAGCAAGGCTCATATAATTTTGAATTTCAAGTCACCAGGTTTTGGTAAGTGTTCAGCATGTAACTGATGTATCTGCCCAACATTTCTGCATCTGTTACAAGGGTCTGGCGCTCCATCCTTCAAATGTAGATCCAGTAAATCCCACTGAAAGTAGTGTAGATTTTTCTATGATCAATGATAATCCCACTGAAAGAAGTAGATTTGTCTATGATCAATGATAATCCCACTGAAAGTAGTGTTAGATTTGTCTATGATCAATGATAATCCCACTGAAAGTAGTGTAAGATTTGTCTATGATCAATGATAATCCCACTGAAAGTAGTGTTAGATTTGTCTATGATCAATGATAATCCCACTGAAAGTAGTGTAAGATTTGTCTATGATCAATGATAATCCCACTGAAAGTAGTGTTAGATTTGTCTATGATCAATGATAATCCCACTGAAAGTAGTGTTAGATTTGTCTATGATCAATGATAATCGCTGAAAGTAGTTTTAGATTTGTCTATGATCAATGATAATCGCTGAAAGTAGTGTTAGATTTGTCTATGATCAATGGTAATCGCATAATCAGGGCAAAGAGGTCATCAGTACATCAAACATTTCATGATGATCTCTGATTAGAGTGTCCGCACAGGCTAATCAGGGACTTTATGCGGGTAAATAATTGTATATTATACCATAGCTATTTCATTATCTCATTCATGTGTCACTTTTCCACAACGCTATACGTACACTGAAAGAACAATAAATATTCATATATTTATTTGTTAGTTACTGAAATAATGCAAATAATAATTTGTTGTATTGAAAAAAGATCAGTTTATATCATTGTTACATTTTATACAGGACTGGTGTATTACCGGTACTTTAAATGAAAGTAGATGTGAAATTTATAATGATTTGTAAGATATTGTTATTCATGCCATGGCGTCAGATCTGTAATTTCAGACATTACCAAACTGTTCATGAGATTTTCATGCTAATATCACTTTATTCATGCTAATTTCACTTTATGTGAAATGGGTTTTTAACATAGCATAACATTCGATGCAACAAAATTCAAAACACAGTTTGTTAAAGTAATGAATATGCTATTAGCTTCTGGCTTTGTAACAGCTGTTCACAATTTGTTGCAAATGGATTATTTATGAAATTAGTGTCATTGAGTTGAACATCTTAGGCAGACTATGACTGAAAGACTTTCACTACATGTGACGATTTATTTATCTATGAAAAAGATGTATTGAAATGGTTTTGAATATATCAAACGTAAACATTGGAAAGGGAACTGAATGTTAGACACTGTTGTAACTGTATTTGGATTATCAAAATGCATTGAAATGAATTTGATGTAAATGAATTGACAATAAACTATACAATTAATAACCGTGCTGTCTTGCACTGGGTCCCTCAATTTTTTTTGTGATTTAACACATGTTTTACCCAAACTAGCACATAAAACTATTAAGTCCATTTAAACTTCTGAATGCCTAAATATTCTGTACGCCAAATGACCCGCGTCTTGCGAAAATGGGTCTTAAGCCATATGTGGCCAGCATAGCTCCAGACCATCCTGCGCATAAGCGCAGTCTGGTTAGGAGCTAAGTTGTCCTCTATAAGTCATTTTCGCACTGGTCAAATCTGGTCATTATCACCAGTGGAAGCCTGTACATATCCAAACGCTGGACATATTTTTCTTGGTTCTAAGTCTATTCTTTATTCTTAAGTCTAAGAATGGGCTGGTGAATACCGGCCCAACTGTTCTCCGTGTGACAACTGTTTGGTCACATTTGAAGACCCATGTCTGTGATGCTGCAATCTCCAAAAATACTGCAAAAAGCCATTCTGATCTGCCACTTTCAATAATAATCCTGTAGCAGTTAATGTTAAATGCATGAACTAGCAAAGAAATTGGTTTATTATATGCCCCAATAAATTTGTATAAGTGATGCATTCACTGGGAAGTAATTATAATCATTTAATCATTTTAATGCCTCTTTAGAAAAAATTAAGTGCTCATGCACCTGAAAATGTTTCTTATCATGATGCAACTACCAGGCCCTGTTTAAACCTTTCATGCAATTTTCATACCTTAATCAGCTTGAAATGTTACCTTAAGTGTCTGTTGCCCTATCATAATGAAGGATATGTGTTCTTAATTCTCTGTTTTATTCCTTTAATCAAGATCAGAGTAACATGCAGTCCTTCCCAGTCAAAACATTAATTTGATTGTACCTGTGCAGTGGTTGAAACAGATGATGCTGTTCATTAGATTTTGAAGATGATAAAACACTTATGGGATTTAAAGAAGGCTTTTGAAAATAATCAAGAAGAAAAATATATTAGATATATCAGCTATCAACACAGGTTTCAGCTGTTAGGTGGTGGAACATTTGATTTAACCAGGTGTACATGGTGGTCCGTAGGGTACAATTTCAGGATTTCATGGTGTCTAATATATTATATACTACTTACTCTCACAAATGGGTTACTTTTAAGCAGGCTCTACGCTTCAAGTTGTAGAAACTGTAAACACTGCTCGTGGTGTGCCATTGTATGTTAACAGGATGAGAACAAAAGGGGAGTTGAAATGAAATATTTTAAAAGTTATATCGATGGAAGAATTCAAGTAGCATTTTTCTGCTTGGTTGCATCAATCTTACACTGGAATGTTTACACCAATGAGCACAATGACTGCATTGGCAGTATACACTATTATTTTAACCTACTTACTTTCGCTGGTTAGGTATAAAGAAATGGATACACTCTCCCGACGAAAGGGTATTCATCATAATTATATTTCATCACTTTTTCTGTGGTTCATATTCTATTACAAAGAAACATTATATATCTAAGAATGCTTCCTGATGACAACAAATACAATTTAGTTTACAATCATACAAAATAGCTTTTGGACAATGTCGTTAGTTGTAAAATAACCTTTTTATTTTGAGCAGACACAACTATTAATTCAATTTTTTGGCAGACAATATTTAAGGTATTTCCATTGGATTGTTTGGTTTGTTCTCACATATCTACCAACATTCTTTTGCACTATTATATGTCTTGAAGGTAGGCTATAATAAATAATGCACAGTCTACTGATGTTGCATTCATGGATTGTATGTTAGGGTACTTTAACCGAGTGTGTGTCCTTGAATGAGCGCAGGTCTGTAAAAAAACTTCTAAATGCATGAGCCTAAAGTATTGTTCCAGTCAGCACAGGCTCAAATCAGGGACAACACTTTCCACTGTTATGTATTTTTTTGTTTCAAGGATTCTCTTCTTAATGTTTAGTGGTCCCAGTGATAATCTTGTGTGGACTGTACAGGCTAATCTGGGACGATACTATATGCACATGCATTTAGCCCAGTTTCCCACCTGCTCAAATATAATAGATTTTGACAAAATTTTGTTATAAGTGACATTTGGAGCACTTAATTAGCAGCTTCCAGATAATTGAGTTCCCCATACTTCCAATCAGATTCTGCGATTCTTAACCACTTGCTGCATTGTTGAAAAGCATGTAAAAGTCTGCAATTACTGTCATGATAACGACCAGGTATAATTATTGTGGCTTGTTTACAGACAGACAGAATAGTTTATTTACGTCTCACTTTTGTACATAAAAACACAGTAAATCAGTACAAAATCATTATATGTAGGTACAAAACCACTCTAAAAGAGTTACGAGAGACGACACACTAACTCTAAGAGAACAAGCTATCAATCCATGTTGATGACATTGGTAATGAAATAAGTACATTGGAGTAAGGAAAACTTATTTTGGGCTGAACTTGATACATGCTTTTATTGAGGTTAAATTGTTTTATTATTTTTTTCGGTTAAGTCTCTTTAAAAAAATTAATTAAGTTTATGTGGAAATTGTCGTCCCTGATTAGCCTGTGCAAACTGCACAGGCTTATCTGGGACAACACTAAATACATTTGCATTAAGCCCGGTTTTCCTAGAGCGCGGCTCAAATATTTCCTTTTGGATTGGAATTAACCCTTTATAAGCAGTCCCTTATTGTGAATTCAAACCGTTTTACTTTCCTTCTCAAATTGAATACAATTGTATTATACAATGTAGTCATGATGATGCTGCTTTAACTAACCTGGGTTTTCAAATGAGAATTTAAATGTCATCTTCAACACCCTAGTAGTAATTCAAATTTCATGGCTATTTAATAGTAATGTGTAACCTGTAAAAAGGCAATAGACCTCCATTAGTTGCTATTAACAACCCCCAAACAATTATTGCACACAAACTGAACAATTATGGTTGTTACCACAGAGCTACCTCTTGACGATGTGTTTGGTTGCCATTTTACCGGGCATTTGAAAGGCCAGTCGGGAAATCCAGCTTCTGTTTCCATATGCAATGGTTTGGTAAGGCGTTTATAGCTGGTTCTTACAGACTTAATGCGTTAAATATATGAGCCTTGTTTTGCGAAAAGGGGGGTTTAATGCATGTGAGTAAAGTATTGTCCCAGATTAGCCTGTGCAGTCCACAGTACAACACTCTCCTTTCTGCCTAAACTGGATTTTTGCTAAGGAGAGACATTCTTTAAACAAAAATTGTCATAAAAGCATAAAGTGTCATCCCTGACTGCACAGGCTAATCTGGGACAACACTTTACGCACATGCATTAAACCCCCTTTTCACAGAGCAAGGCTCATATGAGAGTGTGAAATTTATGAATGAGTGTGAAATGTAGCTGCAGTATGTTCTTTAGTGGGAAATCTCTTGATGCATGTTTAATGTACTCTCGACTCATATTGTGAATGGATTATGTATGAAATGTGCTGACGAGTGGTAAATGTATTTGATTTAATTTTTATCTTAATAGGGCAAAATATCAATTGACCACTAAGAAACTTAAAATGTGTAAAGGCTTCAAAGATTGTTGTTGTTACGTTGTTAACATATTGACACAAATAAATATGGAAATAAGTACTTCTAATAATAGTTAGCTAAAATGGTAATGGATAAAAATTAAGAGCAATAAAGGGGACTTTCATATATTGATTTGCATGCAGCATTCCTAAGTGAACAAATTTATTGCTTGAACGTGATTAATATTTTAATACGTTTTAAATTTCATACGTAGGCTGTAATTAATATACTTGCCATTTCAAAAGGAACATTTTATTTGTCTGACTTCTTGATTGGCAGATGAAGAAATAAAGATTTATTTCCATAATGATGAATTGCAATAATCATTCATCTTGTGTCCCGTCTTTTATTGAACTATAAAGTTGCACTAAGATTGTAATACATTTTTTTTGTGTGTAATAATTAAAGGAACACTGCTCAATTTTATTCCACCCTCAAGTTGCAATGAATTGCTAGTGTACCTTTAAGAAACATTTTATTTTATACCACCCTCATTGTTCATCTAGTGTACCATTAAGAAACATTGAATTCAACCATCATTGTTCATCTAGTGTTCTATTAAGAATCATTTTATTCCACCCTCAGTGTGCATCTAGTGTACCTTTAAGAAACATTTTATTTTATACCACCCTCATTGTGCATCTAGTGTTCCTTTAAGAAACATTTTATTCCACCCTGATCATTGTGCATCTAGTGTACCATTAAGAAACATTGTATTCAACCATCATTGTTCATCTAGTGTACTATTAAGAATCATTTTATTCCACCCTCCATGTGCATCTAGTGTCCCTTTAAGAAACATTTTATTTTATACCACCCTCATTGTGCATCTAGTGTTCCTTTAAGGAACATTTTATTCCACCCTCATTGTGCATCTACGGTACCATTAAGAAACATTGTATTCAACCATCATTGTTCATCTAGTGTTTACTATTAAGAATCATTTTAATCCACCCTCGTTGTGCATCTAGTGTACCTTTAAGAAACATTTTATTTTATACCACCCTCATTGTGCATCTAGTGTTCCTTTAAGAAACATTTTATTCCACCCTCATTGTGCATCTAG
>VMBQ01013198.1:0-17129 GCA_007657795.1 Dreissena rostriformis
CGTTTACCGGTACTTTATAAAGAAGGAGGAACATCGCTGGATCAATTTACCTATTAATTTTCATGATCCTCGGCCTAAGCGTTCTGGAGTTATCATCTGGAAACCATCTAATGGACAGACGGACCGACCGACCTACCGACATGTGCAAAAAAATATACCCCCTCTTCTTCGAAGGGGGGCATAACAATAAAAGTGATTGTGTTTTCCAGTTCTGGGTTTATTATAATAAGTGTCATGAATAAAATTAAGTTTGTTCTAATTAGATGAATGTTCTGGATTACTGTGTGAAGAAAACAAATTCTGCTGCTGGCTGGATTCAAACTTCTGAAACAATGTTGTTGTGCTGTTGGAAAAATAAGAGTTTATTGGTTAAAATCTGTAAATTGTTAACTGCATTTTAGTTGCAATGTTAATCAGATTCCTGGTTTTGCGTGGTTGCGTTGCCTTTCCTGGATTTATGTGTTGTGCAATTAACCAATTGGGTTTTCCAGTTCTGGATTGGTTGCCATCCCTGGATTTATGTGTTGTGCAATTAACAAATTGGGTTTTCCAGTTCTGGATTTATTAAGTATTGTTGTGGCGAACCTTCTGGAATGGCTACAACGCATGCGCGTGTAGTCGGTGGAACCGGGCAGAACGAGTGGGGATTTTGGTGTGAGCTGAAGTAGACGATACACGACAAATACAAACTCTTATTGCAATTATTGTTATCTGATATTAATAAATTGTTGTTTAATTGAAGAAGTGTGTAGTCATATGGGGAGGAAAATACAATGTTGGCGACAAGGATGGGATAAGACGGGACAAAGGTTTTGCCAAGCTTTCATGAAGATTCAAATACAAAGGTGACTTCTAGAGTTTTAAAAAGGCGACTTCTAAAATGTTGACAAGGTTTTACTAAAGCCATATATGTAAACCTGCCCCATTAACAGGTGGCCAAGTTTATTACAGACCATAACAAGTTTCAAACACTGCCCAGATATCATTAGAACAAATGTTCTGACTAAGTTTTATAAAGATTGGATTAACAAGAGATGTGTTTGTCAGAAACACAATGCCCCCTACTGCGCCACTTTGATTATTTTTTTTATTTTTTTTTTCGAAACCTTAACGCAAAGTGTGACAGAATTTCAGAAAGACAGACAGACGGACAGACAGACAGACGGACAGTGCAATCACTTTATGCCCACCTTCGGGGGCATAAAAATGTGACTTTCTTTAATTTGACCTAGTGACCTTGTTTTTGACATCACATTACCCAGTTTTGAACTGGGCCAAGATATCATTGGGACAAATCTTCTGTCCAAGTTTCATGAAGATCTGAAATAAATGTGACTCAAGTGTTAAAAGGGAAATGTTGAGGCCACTTTTTGTTCAGGTGAGCTAAAAACTGCATGAGCTCTTATCAGCTACAAATTTGTACTGACAGATTTAACAGTGTAAGTACTTTATACTGTGCACAAGCACCAGGTATCAAAAATTTGTTTGTGATCAGTTATCTGAAGATTAATGTTCCTTTCTCCAAAGAAACACTAATATTTTCTTCCTGTTTTCTAACAAGCATAAAAGCTTTCACTTAATTTCAAATAAAATACACATACACGTAACCTTTTCTCTTGACAAAGTAAAATCAACATCAACATGTTTCAAGTGAATAATTACAGTCTGCAAAACTAACATTTTCGTCTTCATAGCCAATGTGGCTATGAAACTTTCAACATGTCATAGCCAGAGGCAATTTTTCATAGCCATTTTTTTGTCCACTGATATTATCATGAAAGGAAGTCAAGAGTGTGTATACATGAATTGCAATTAAGGGTTTGAGTTGTAAACAAATCAGTAGTGTTAAGACCTATATTCCATTCTTGATGTGTGGCTTGTTTTCAAGAGTTCTGAGAATTCTACCACTGAATTCTACACAGAATTATGTTATTTTCATTGTTTTCAAAGTTTTTATCTGAGCCAGCATAATAATTGTCAGCATCATGATCCAAGGCCATATCCATTGTAACATCAAATGCCTTTTCAAATATTTGGATTATCGAGATCTTTGCATAAATGATATAAATTGTCAGTCATATTAAAACAATTTGAGAATATTAGAAAATACAAGCTCATAACTTTGTTTACCCTTAATTGGACTTAATGCAACATACTTGCTGTTCATGTTTCCTGCGTTTTGCCAACACAGATGCATCTGTTGATTTTGGCATTGCCTTTTTACCAGGGAACATAATAGCCGTGTGAGGTTTGACAGGGGTGTCAATGGTCCTTTATTTGAAATCCGGAAAATTTTGTCGGGGGTCTAGGGCCGCAGGTCCCCAACAGGGGTAAAGGGCAGAGCTCCCTCCTTACTTATTAAACTTTGTAATAGTAATTCAAGTTTCTATTTCTGATTAACACAATGCGAAACCGCATGCGTGTTCGTCATTCTTTTTTTTTTAAAGAACGTCAAAAAGAAATTATAAGCGACGACAAATACTTTGTCCGAAAACGACAGTCCGAAAACATGTACGTGTTTTGCACATGAAATAAAATGTGCATATCGTTTGACTGCAGAAAATGAAAACCAGTTACCAAGAAAATACGTAATCAATATATAATTTGGTTAACATATTGCTTTANAGTGAGGGGGCCAGGGCCACTTCACAAAGTCAGGAAAAAAGCCCTGGCGCCTAAGCACATATAACGTTCAAAGAAACTACCATCAGAGCAATTACAATTGCAATACAGTAGACTCCCAAAGTATTTTATGCGCAGATCAGACTCTTGACGCGTTCAACGTTTAAAAGGAGCTCAGTGACTTCGTTCAGGAGGAACAAATGCTCGTCGTCAGTGGCTATGTCACGTAAGTTGCCTCCTTGAACACGGTGGCCGATCCCAAAGACGATGACGTTGTTGCTCAATCTGCAAACACGAAGGCAAAACTTATATTGTACGCAGGCATAATATGGAACCCGGGAAGGTTATGCTTACTTGTCTCTGTCAATTGACTTCTATATTGATGAAGGTTTTGTGAACCTCTTTCCTATATTGAAGACTCAAATAAGTATGGAAAAATGTAAAATGTAAATGACCTCGATAACTGGGATAATTATAAAATAATGCCAAATGATGTATCTTAGTGCAAATAATAATTATTATGTATTTATATATTGTAACAGTACCATGATATAGCAACTTTGTATATTATAGCATATTATAGTCATGAACAAAGGTACAAATGGGTAATTATCATTGTGTATGCCTTTCATTCATTTCTTGACAGAAAAAGGGGAGGAATAAAAGAAATAATGGTTGTAAATAAAACGTTAAATATGTCTACAAAAATGCAGCGAAAAAAAAAAGTAAAGAAAAGATATTATAGTGATATATTCTGTGCAATTATAAATTAAGATAGTTATTCAGCTTTATAGCGTAAACATAAGTATAAATAACACATCCAAAACAAGCGAGAAGGAAGTTAACAAACTTCCATTTTCAAATGTTAATGAACTAGGGGCAACTAAAATCAAGAAACGCTACCTAGACAAAATCCTTGTCAAATCGGTTAGTCTTTGATTCAAGGCAAGAGACTGGGGGGTTTAAACCGGTTAAATGGGCGGCTAACCTAACACTTGGAATTAATCACAAACACACGAGTGTAAATAAATATTTACCTCATAACATTTTAATCTTAATCAACAATAAGTAAAAGAGAGTATGAAATCGATATATTTTAATTAAATAAGTCAGTGGTTTAATAGTCATTAGAGCAACAAAATAAAAGATTTCTTAACTTCAAAAACTCTAAAAAACAAGCGTCAACTGATTTCCTTCTATTTGACAAGCTTTTGAAACGTTACATCATATATAACAGTGCGTCATAATGCATTTTTAATGCATTCATACCCTGGATGTGTATGCAAACATTTGTGTGCAGTCCGCACAGGCTAATCTGGGACGACACTTTCCGCCTAAAATGGATTTTCGCTAAAAAAAGACATCATTTAAACGAAAAATTCCATAAAAGCGAAAATTATTGTCCCTGATTAGCCTGTGCGGACTGCACATATTTTCAAGACGCGTGTGCGCTGATAGTTTCATTTTCCATTTTTTTTGGTGCAGTTATAAATATCGACAAAAATCATTTATAGTTTTGAGTTACATGTACTGTTAAAATCAGATGCGAACAATACAGATTTGTAATCGATGTAAATTGTTCAACTGTACATACATACAATAACATTCTAAAATTTTAAGATAGTTTGTACTCAGTTCTATTTCTATATTTGCTTCAAAACAAATATCTGTGTAGTGGTGTAAAACGTTTTGATAATACGCTCGTATTTTCAGAACAAACAAGGGATGTGTTTGTCAGAAACACAATGCCCCCTTTTGCGCTTAAATGCCTTTTTTTAACTTTGACCTTGAAGGATGACCTTGAGTTTGACTTTTCACTACTCAAAATTTGCAGCTCAATGATATACACATGCATGTCAAATATCAAGTTGCTATATGTAATATTGCAAAAGTTATGACCATGGTTAAAGTTTTGTGACAGAAACACAGACACACAGACACACAGAATGACAGACATACAGGCCAAAAACAATATACCCCCTCTTCTTCGAAGAAGGGGGAATAAAAAAATGTGTGCTTGCGATGGTCAACAATTGACCCACACGTTTCACGACACTAATAAAACGTGCAATATCCGCCGCAGGTTCGTTAATTTGTTGTTGTTTTTCGTACTTTTATGAAACCATGTCACCTTACTGCCAATTACAAGAAGCGGTATTTTTGTCATATATGCAATACCTTTGGTGGTCAACGCAGTGGTGGTAGTGGACGTTGAATGGGTAATGGAAGTTTGCATTTTGTTGCAGTAGTTTCCATCACAGCAATTCATCTGAACATTTCGTATGTTTAGCATCCTCTTTGTATTACAGACCTATAAAAATTGAATTCGGGAACATGTATCCATCACTAAACATGCTCCTTTTTTACCAATTGGAAAACGTGGGAGAATATTAGATTCATGTATATACAGCTTACGTACGACAATCTACTATAAAGACATAAGTGTACTATCAATCGTGAGTTAAGTTTATATTGTTTCCATATTATTTTAAAATCAAGACAGGACATGCATGGATATAAAATACAAGTTCTGTAATATAAGTTTACATATTCAGCAAAACAAAAGTTGAATACAGCGAGCCAAGCATCTTAATCAAGATTTTCTAAGACTCGCTAGAAAACATTTATTGAAGACTTACTTAGTATTCGGTATGCTTTCCCACCCACAAATCACAGTTAAATCATTTAACCTATCACTAATCATGATCCTGTATTTATAATTTGGCACGCATAGGAGAAGATTACGTGCATGCTCAATACAAGTAACGTACGCAAATAAAGACAGGACATGATGGAGTATAAAATAAAAGTGCTGATGTGAATAAAAGTTTGTAAATTCAGCAAGAACACGCGATTAAAGTGAGCTTAACAACTCGATCAAGATTAGAGGTTTGGGTTACTACGGCAGCCGGACGTATCAAAGTCCTCACAGGGTGGGTCAGTGTCGGCAGCCGATATGGATCCAAGCAACAGAAACCATGGCAACCAAACTGAAGAATTTGAACCTTTCGATAATTCTATTCAAACAAACGCATCTCATATTGATGTAGAGAGATTATAAAGCCTGGATTAAAACAAAACAACATAGCACGAAATTTGCCTTAAGTTAAGAATTGTATGCTTCATTTAACATGCTTTACTTTACTATTCTATAACGAGTAAAATCGTTTTCAAATCTAAGTCAATCATAGTCAACCTTAATCAACACAAGTGCCTTAAGTGATATAAATATAGGTTTATTGAAAATTGCTTTTCTGTTTATAGGAAACTTTTTAACGAGAACGATCTGCTCTTACAAAGGCGTCGTCAAATAATATTAAAACGAAAAACGTAAAGTATATAAATGAACCTACCGAATAGGAAAACAATAATATTGACCTCTCCGTTTGCTGTTCTCATTTTCCAAACGTCCTATGCCACACTTATGGACAAGCTAGAGATAAGGTTTGCCATATCTGTATATTTTATTCAATGTGGAGGTGCTCGCAATCACGAGTTTCTTCCTTATCTTTGACCATTCAAATTATGTAAGCGTTCGAAATGTAATGGGACGCATTATACCGGTCATTTGCGGCGAGCTGTCTACAATCACTGCTATTTATCCAGAGTTTTTGCAATTATTAATACGCATCGAAATAACTAAACGCCAGTATGTTATCAAAAGTTTTACATTAAAATCTACAAAAAAACGCTTACACTTTTCATTCACTAAAACGATTTTAAATGTATGAGCTTAAGTCTTTAAGTAAGTCCTACACGGAGTACATCAATGGATTTTAGCTACTCAATTATTATAATAAGAAGAACAAGAAGAAAACAATACACATATATGAAATGGATTTATACTGCTGGTAGTGTGTCGGTTAGTAGGCTATTTTAATGGTGAACAAACGACAAACAATTACACTTTACTACGCGGTACATTTTACCCTTCATTTGTGCGATAAGCAATGGGAACTATCAGTTCAACCAGTTTCGGGAAACTTATATTTTCATTAAATTACTGTATAAACTTAATTGTCATAATCGTATCTTTAAGCCGGCCGAGTTGATATTTCTCACAACAATTTGGTTTTCTCAACTGACGAGAATCGATCAGTATTCGTAAGATGATACATTCTAAAGCTTAACTCTTCCATACTGATTTTCGCAAACAATGTACCAAAAAATGCCAAAGCATCAAAAATACGAAACCTAATCATGTACATAACGGAATCCTCAAGACTATTATTAACCTGTGACGTATGCACGCTTTGGGTCACGTAAGCGCCAATTTCACGTGATTTCCACTTCCGCGCTTTCAAAACATAGAAGAACTACTAAAAAACACGGTTTCTCCATGGCAAATGGCGCTGTAAACAATGATGCAACGATGATGATTTTACATTCGACCCGCGCACGTTTAAATTTAGATCATTTCTGTCCTTGGACAGAAATTGAAAAGCCCCATCTTTGTACTGAATTTGGGCATTTCTTGACCGATTTTGACCACATTTTTTTGNAGGTCATGACAATAGCTCATATTTTTTTTTCAAAAAATAGATGAGCTAAAAAAGGCACAAAATATCCCCAAACTGACACTTTAGTGAACTTGCTAACATTAATTTTGAAATGTAACAACTTCGAATTCAATGAAAAGCATTACCTTAAAGTCCAAGGCACTGCCATGGGAACAAAAATGGCCTCATCATACGCGAACATCTTCATGGGACACTTTGTGGGACAACTACTCAAGTCGGTGGATTTAAAACCGCATATCTCACTGACATAATGTAAATAATTTCAGTTCTATATTAATTAACTAAATCGTCATCATTTAATATTACATGAATTTGTCGTGACTGTAATAGCTTATGTATTGTTAAATATATACGTTAATATAAGAATATGAGTAATAGATATAAATTAAATTTAGCACTTTAAACCTTTATTTTGTTATTTACTATGTTCATCATGCCATGCACTTTTTCAGTGAGTCTGAAGAGCGTTTCATGGGCCCTGAAGATGTGGTCATGCAGAAATCTGCCCTGTGCCTTCCACGGGGGTTCAGAGTGTGTAAGTAGTGTAACAAACTCAGTTGGCAGACTTGGAGGAAAAGTTCTCACAATATGGGTACAAACCCTGGGGTAATTAAATAGTATTAGTAAGTAGTAATGAATTAGTGAAAAATACCAGTTTTATGTTTAATTTTGTTCAAACTGTTTTGTTTGTGAATGAAATATGTATCAATAATTTGCAATATTGTCTTCACAGTTGAAGTACTACAGGACTGGGAGAAATTTAGAAGTTCAAGGAAAGGGGGCCAAAAAGGAGAACATTTTGGCCAAGATGTTGCCTATGTCAATAGGTATTTGGCCTCATGAGATTATAAACGGCAAGGAATGGCAGCAGTTACCCATGAGGAAGAAATCTCGTGTGTGGGAGAGGGGGACAGTCATCAGGGTCTTGGCGGCTATGAAGGATTTCTTCCGCTAGTGTGCCTTCTCCCAGCACATGGAGGAATAGAAAGCGGAGGAAATCCTCATCGTGATTGGCGGTCTTGTGACGACTGTCAATAAGGAAAAGCGGCAGAGGGTCGTGGAGAGAAATCTCCAAGACGAAGAGACGCTCCTTGATGTTGAGGTAATCCTTCCAGCTATGAGTCTGGCGACCGTCAAGAGCATCTGTACTGGTCCCTGGATCGGAACATGGAAAACGCCCACGTTGACTCGCTTGAAGTAATTCGGTAAGAACACTTACTTAAGTTGAATTTATAATTGTCCTATGGGCATGTTTACATAGGCGATTTCTCTATTTGGGCACCATTTATAAACTTCCACTCATATTTAATTGCCATTTGAATTGGTACGAGGATAAAAATGAAATGTCAGTTCCATGAAACGACATGTAAGTTCGGAATTGTGTTCGAAACCCTGATCTCTTTAATTAAATACTGTGATCAACTGGGCTACTTTTTTCTAATTATATAATATATTTTGATCCAAATCAAGTATAACATTCCTTGAATTTTTCAGGATATCCGGTCGTTCCTGACATCAGACAAAGTGTCTTCAAAGTGTTAGGATTTCATGGAGAATCCCAGACTGAATTGGAAGGATGCCACCGGAATTCTGATGATATGCATGGCAGTAGGAAACGGGGCCAAGGCCAGCACCCTTCAGTTTCTGAAAGTAAGCTATTGATAAGACAGTTTTATAATGTTAAGTATGAATAACGCTTACAAGGAAATATTTATAAACGGAAGAATCTGTTATTGTCAGGAAGTCATCACTTTTTAAAATTATGAATTATTTGAGAATGTGTATTCAATGAAGTAGAAATAAAAACAACATGTGCAAAATTATGTATATGGACATTTTTTTTTTTTTCAGTCCAAGGATGTAACACTTGCAAGGACACTGGATGACGGGCAATATTACTCAAATGCTATTGCCAAGCATAAGACATCAGACTAATACGGTGCAGCAGTATTGACCGTCTCTGCTGAAACAGACAAAATGGCGCTCTGCTATTCATATGCATCGTCTGTGTGTTTGGCAGCAAATTCAATGACGGCTAACTTTATAAGAACCCAAATGGGAGTCCAGTTAGTTCGTCGTCTGTGAACAAATATGTCAAGAAAGCCTGGGAAATGTAAGTATATGTAAATAATACGATATATCATTTTGTTGAACAGAAATATAGTACATGCCCATGTGATAACAATTCCCATGCTTTTTTGCTATTTCAGTGGCAAACTGTCATCAGAGTTCACAATGACGAAGTTGAGAAAATTTAATACTGTTTGGGGGAGAGAGTTTGGGTAAAACAGAGGCAAGCTCTATCGTCAATCTGCTCAACCACTCCCTTGCAACCAGCAACAGGTTTTACGTTGTGTGTAAGTCTCGTGCACAGGCTTCAGCTATGTCTGTGAAACTTCAGGAGAAGATCAGTAAGTCTGACTACCTAGACTACTAGTCTGACTAGTTTTGGGAGGACATTTAATGTATTTTTGATGTTTATTAAACTATATATGTATATATGTTTTAGCCGTCAAGCACACACCATGTTGGGCCTATCCCAGATCTGAAGTCAAACGTTATTATTCAACCTCCGGAAACGCAGAAACAGCTCAGAGAATAAGAGATTAAGTTCAATTCTCTGGTTTCAGGGCTTCAATCCAATGTGGACAAGTGGTTCAATGATATAATGAAGCGACTTGACTATGTCTTTCCAGCCTTTCTTTCCACTGCCGCCACAGATGCAGCTACCCTTATACAACCCTCGGGTTGAACTCGCTTAATGGGGCACATAGTGTTTAATTTATATATATTTACCAGGCCCAGTTACTTAACACAATGTGCAGAGTGCATATTAAGTACACTGTCACCAGTGAGAGCGGGAAGCAGTTAAGTGCCAGCTTCCCAGCAATCAAAGTGCGACATGTACAGGCTGGCAAGCCTATGGTGGCACCTGAAACCCGACAAAGTGTTCCTCAAGGCACACCTTAAAGTGACTTGTTCACAGATAGCCCATATATTTATAACTTATGTTTTTCTTATTAAATATCGGCTAGAAATGAAGTCTTTACACTTACTTCTGATATATATGTGCATGTTAGTACTTAAAAACACGTTTTTCACCGTCTCGTACAGCAATCACAATCTGCAATAAAAATCTGTATTACAAATTCTAATTAAGCCGCAAATTAAACACCTCCCACTGTTCATCACGTGATACACAATCTGCAGAAAAAATCTGTTTTCTGAATTCAATGTGTTGTGCACGTCTTCATATAACACTAACCATAATTTTCAGTGAGTCGTTTGGTTACAGACATTCAGAATGACGTCTAAAATTATTCAGGATACAGTTTTGTTTTAGCTAAATGTATTTCAAGTAATTTCATAGTGAGATTTATTTAACATTTTAAATATAAAACAATAAACAAAATTTATAGTGAATACATAAAAGTACTAAAATAGTAAGATAATTTTGCTTGCCATGGCAAGGCATGCATGTATCCAAAAAGTTATAAAAGGCTGAGCGTATGCTTGACATTTTCTCCTTTTTTTTTCAAATTTAATGAATCCGCTCAAGATTGTATGCTACCTAAGTGTTGAAGATAATATATTGCATAATAAGACAAAAAATATAACAGTGTACATTTACTATTTTTACTAGGATACAACCATAGTTCAGCTAAGGAGAAGTGCTTGAAGAAGGGTCCAACCACGAAAATCGCTCAACTTTGTTACTTTCCAGCAACAGGCAGAAGAGGTAAGATTGCGTAGCTGCATTTTTTTCCAGTTGATATCAGTTGACTTGGAGAATATTGAAATAATGTGAAGATAATGGTGTGACATATTCATACTTGATGAAGAACATGGAGGAAAAGATCAATATGTGTCGCGTTCTGAGAAATCTGGGCATAATGAATGTGCGTAAAGTGTCGTCCCAGATTTGTATGTGCAGTCCGCATAGGCTAATCAAGGATGACACTTTCTACTTTTATGACATTTTTCGTTTAAATGAAGTCTCATCTTAGCAAAAAACCAATTTAGGCGGAAAGTGTCGTCCCTGATTACTCTGTGCGGACTGCACAGGTTAATCTGTGACAACACTAAACGCACATGCATTATGCCCAGTTTTTTCAAAACACGACTCATGTATATACATATATATTTTATTGTGAAATAATTTTGATACAAAAAGAAACACAATTCAACACATTTATTGTTGCCGTAAAACAAATTCTCTGTATGTAAAACAGGATTCATCAACTTCAACTGCCAGTGATGAGTCTGAAAAGCCAGTGGCTACTGGAAAAGGGAAGAGAAAGAGAGTGTCAGGGGCTGGCAAAACACGAGGAGGGAAAAGAGGGAGCAGAAAAACCTAGGGGCGATGCTTCGAAGGAGATGAGGAAGAAAGACTTGTGTTTCTGCATGAGCAAAGAAAAAAACAGGCGGATGTAAGTTATAATTTTGAACAATGCTCCAACACTATATTATGTGTACATTGAAATTTTTCACACACAAAAACCCTCCCATTAATAATAAAAATGGTTTCATGAACAATAAGCTTTTCTATAGGAATGTATCACTTCAAGTAACAAGATAATTCAAATGTAAATGTTCAAAACATTTTATTTTATTTTTTTAAATGCAGAAATATGTTTTCTAGGATATGATAGACCACCTTAGCTCTGTAGAAGCAAAGCAGATTTGGAAGGAAATTGCTGCCAGACAGCCAGCAGTAATCCTGGATGTGGCAGCAACGCTGTCTGCAAGACAACCAGTGGAAGACCAACCTGGACCATCTTCGGACCAACCTTCTTGGTGTGTTTGCAGCCATTGCCCTATGATGGACCGAGACCAGGACAGGATTTGTTGTGGCATGGCCCCACAATACTGTATAAGCCAGAGACCGGTATGTTGTTGTTGTTGAAGAATCTTACCCATTTTTTATGTTCATTTTACTGTGTGCCAGGTTGACGGAATTTATATGTATCAAATATATATATGGTATTACATACACATATATATGTAATACCAGTATCAAGAATGTCTCAATAAGATATCAAAAGTGGAGAAAAGTTAACTGGTTTAGTGTAAAAAAACTCTGGCGGTTATGTTCCTTCATCTTAAAAAAATGACAAAAACATCTCTTTATCAAGATTTATCAACCGGTGTTGAGTTTTTTATGTTGCCATATCTTTCAGGAAATGGGATTAGTGGTAACTGATCCGCTCACCCTCCACATCCAGCNTGTTGTTGTTGTTGTAGAATCTTTCCCATTTTTCATGTTCATTTTACTGTGTGCCAGGTTGACGGAATTAAGACAGCATTTTATATGTATCAAATATATATATATATGTAATACCAGTATCAAGAATGTCTCAATTAAATATCTTTCAGGAAATGGGATTAGTGGTAACTGATCCGCTCACCCTCCATATCCAGCAAACATTTAGAAATGATGTGTTTGCCCATCAGGCAGTAGATGTGGAGGACACACATCACTCAATGCGACATGCGGCATATCGCCAGTACGTACTATGGATCCACGGAAAGTCATCTGTGCCAAGTTTCCTATTGTTTAAACGTGTTGTTGTTGAAGAATGTTCTAAACATTGAAGTGGATAAATGGTTGTAATTTAAATCTTCAGTGATGCTCCATTGGNTGTTGTTGAAGAATGTTCACATTGAAGTGGATAAATGGTTGTAATATAAATCTTCAGTGATGCTCCATTGGTACATGTAATTGTCAGCTCAGGTACTGCTTAAAAGTATCCCATGTACTGTTTAGTATACTACCCAGGGCACAGAAAATATACCAATAAGTACCCCAGATTATGGCCATGTGCTTATTTTCCGTACCCGGGGTACATTGTAGAATACTTTAGCATACACGGGGTACTTTAAAGAAATGCCTGCGCCAACAACAACCAATTGGTCATTGTAAGCTCAGGTTCTACTTTAAAGTACCCCGGGTACTTTTCGGTATACTAAAAAAAATACAAATACATGGCCGGGGTTAGAAAAATATACTTACCAGTAACTGGGAGTATGGTGGGATGCCTTTAATTGTCTTTACTTAAAGCAATACCTGAGCCCACAATGACCAATTGAGATTCAGTGGTACTTACTTTGTTTAATGATGCAATCTATTTTTTTGCATAATAAAGTCTTAATAAGAACATTGAGGCAATTAGCCTTTGTAGAAAACATGAATACCAAATGTACTGTTTTTTTAATCAGTTAAATTACCTTGTTCTTTTATTAACAATATTTCTCTTTTGTCAGCAGATGTTCTAAGTACACATAAATACATGTGTGGATAAACCATTCCAAACCGAAACTCAATGTGTACTATTTTTTTTATTTTTTTTTATATAATTTTACTTCAATTTGTACTCAGTACTGGTTTTCCTGTGCCTGCCATTAAGTAAAAATGTTTTTCTGAGTGTTTCTAAAGCAATCGTTAAAAAAGTACTTATTTAGAATATATTCTCTTTAACTTCTAAATCTTGAGGCAGTTACATGCATTAATTTATAATGTTTTGGTTTCCTTTGATGCTTTTTCTTGTGAACATGTTGTTGAACTACATGTGATTATAGTAGCTTGTTCACCTAACATTCTTGCAGTTATGTTATGATGTGTTATAACAATAAAGCAAAGTTTAACAACCAGCTTCTCAAGTCTTTACTTCTTTTAGATTAGAATTACAACACAAATGCGATAACACAATGAACACAAAACATAATAATCTATACTCATGGAAAAAACTTTGATTGATCACGTTTACAATAAAGGTTCCATTTTGTCAGTTCAAAAAAACAATTTGAACAAACAACACTGCATCGTCTAAAGTTTTAAACTTATTCATTTTAACTTGATTGCATTTCTGGGAAAAACCAGTACTTGGTGTCGAACTTGACCTAGAAATCATCTAGATACAACTTCTGACCAAGTTTGGTGAAGATTGGATGAAAACCACCCGAATAAGAGTGCGGACAACCAAAACGGACCAACAAGCTCACTACTTCTTCGTTTGTGGGGGTATAAAAAAGTACATAATCTTNCTTTACTTCTTTTAGATTAGAATTACAACACAAATGCGATGACACAATGAACACAAAACATAATAATCTATACTGCCAACTTTGCGTTGAGTTATTTGAAGTATGCGTATCAGTGTTCATGTCAGTGAAATGCAACTATATTGTACGCGTTTTGGTCTTATCTGCATTTGACACATTCGTACTGCGATGCGACATATAATGACATTTTTACATATTCTTACTTCTCATTTAACCCATCCGTACTGCGGTGTGACATATGATGACATTGTTCTATCTGTCCATTTTCTGACTCTCCTGTGTGACACAAAAGAGAACAAATCTTTATTAACATCTACGTATACGGGACAGGCTATATTACAGCTCAACGTGTGAATAAAATCAATATTTACACCATGTACATCTTTCCTCACGCTGTTGACCTAGTGTATACATTTTAAATCGAAAGCATGATTGTTAAAAATGTGTTTCCTACGTTTGTTTTTATTTACTACTCGTATCTGTTAGTGCATGGTTGGAAGTTATTTTGTATATGTTTAAAGATTTAACAGCAAAAAACGGAGTAAATGTGTTAACCTGTATTTCTTCGTACGGAGTCCTTCAACACCAATGCGGCATTATGTACGGACCTGGATTGTGTCCGTTGTTCCAATTAACTCCAGCGTTATCAAAAGTGGATACGATAATAGCTCTAACAACTTGTCCCGTAGTGTTGTTACCTATGCAACGTAATGTCAATATCCACGCAGAGTTGTCGAGCCATGCTCTCACATACAATATCTGCCATCACAAGAAAATCCTTGAGAGGATTTTATTTTTGTTTAAGTATTAGATTATAAAAAGAAGTATCATTTTCTTTGTTATATTGAAAATAGTGTATACATGTAGGTTCATAATAAAAACCAAACACCTAAAAGTAGTAAAAATAACAACGTGACAATCATTGTACCACGTGGCTCGGCTATCATCAGGTGGTTTGGTTATAACAACAGGGATTTTATCGAGCTATTCTGGTCCCAGTCAAAACTATGCGCGGAGGTTGACGTAATGCATTGAGGGCTGTAAATTGAGACTAGCTACGGCGTCATAAATTGAGAGCCTTCAAGAATGTGCTCATATATGAAGACAAACTTAAAACTTTGCTTATGAAAATAAATAAACAGCTCATTGGAATTGGCAAAAAAAATAACGTTTTGTATCAAATAGATAAAGAATGCCAAGTCCCGTTATTTGACTGAAATTTGTCTTGCTTTGAGGTGTGTATACTGAAGAAAACATGTTTTTTTGTTCAAATTAAGGTTTGAATTTAGATTGTTGTTTCGTGTGCAATTAATTATGTTACATGTTATTTTTATTTGCATTTTAATTTTTGCCGAAACGCATGTAAAATAAAGTCGAGGCACATAATTATATTGAAAGCATATAGCGGTGACCAAGGTTTTAATATTTTCTATGCTTAAAGTTTGTGTTGTTCATGTTGCAAAGAATTGTAAAGGCCATGCGTTATGTGACTTTTAATTTAAATGTAGCTATTGATAATTTTAAAATTATGAGGCATATCCAGAATTACATCACAATTTATTATTGGCAGTTTTGTTTTCAATATATCGTCACCTTGGCGCAAGAACTCAGTAAGTGCATATATATTATATATGCGCTTACTTAGTTCTTGCGCCAAGATGACGATATATTATATAGTTTTTTTAAGACATCGAGTCACAATTAATGTTAAGTTTTTTTCCCAAAAGAACATATATCTATTATATTTAACCCACCTTCGTTATACTCCTTAACAATTACAGTCTCTTTTGTTTTTGCTTGTTCCTGTCCAAATGAAGTCATACAAGTGTTGATATATTGTTTTCATGGTGGCTACTTTTGGTTTTCGTAGTGATACAAAAAAATATTGTTTAGATATGTTTGTGTTAGGACTTATTGGCGTCTTATTTTTACAAAGTGACTGCAAAAATATATTTGCAACTTTAGGTGCATGGAATATTATAAACGACACCATGCACAATACAGTCAATATTTGGCTTGTCTGTTACTAAATGTCATAACGATCATTTCTTAGCCGTTCGTCCACTTATCAAAACGCACGGCATTAAATAAATATATTAGCGCGTCTCTTCGTTTAGACAGATAAACTTATTTGGGGATATGCGTTTAGATGCTCTGATTGATGGCTCTGTTGCCCTGTTGGTGAAATATTGGAGTTCAGACAGACAGCTAATACACAACTCTTGTCAGTCAATTTAATTTGGGGGTGTATTTGTAGTCAGTTGATGTTGAACCGGACAGTAGCGAGATTGAATTTGAGCGTTTATTTGTATCTTGTTGATATTGAGTGTGAATATTGCACGAAAAAAATAAGGAGTGTTTGTACAATCAAACGATATTAATCCAAACCTACTAATTCATCATACTACTAAATGTTTTATATAAGAAACCTCAAGAATCGAATAGACTTTAGCTTTATACTGCCCTGTATCTTTATACGACACTATGTGTTTATAATTATAAGGACTTTACTGGAATGCGTGGATTCAATGTCACAAAATGGATTGTTCTTTGATTATTATATTTTATGTTAGTAAAACACAACATATGTAAAGATAACTTTTCAATTATACATGTAAATTATCAATTAAACGCATAAACACATAAACATAAAATGAATCAAAAGCGTAGGCTATCGAGTCAGTTGTTCAAACAAAAAATTGCACTAATTAAAAAATAATCGCCAAACTGGACATACGTATGACACACTCGATTGATTGCGTCCTTCAGCTGTGTGTGAAGTCAAACATTGAAGTGAGTGTGTTGACATTCACATACGCAATCGGAAAAGCACATAAAGTGTTTCTGTGGATGAAGCCTTTTATAAATATATATTTCAATAACAAGAGGCCCATGAGGGCCTGAATCGCTCTACTGGCTAGAATA
>VMBQ01013199.1:0-16595 GCA_007657795.1 Dreissena rostriformis
AAAAATTAATAGTCAATGGACGGGAAGGTAACGTTGTAGTGGTGGGCGTAGTGGCAGACTGCTGATTCGTGTGGATTCTCTGCGGCTATCTCTACTTGATATCAAACAGCAAGCTCAAACACTTTGTTTACTTTTTCCACGTGATCAATGGCGACCGGAAGGAAAAGTGAATGTCATCATTCTTTTTTGTTTATTTGTTTTTAAAGTGTAGCAATGACAAGAAAGCAATTAATGATTTTTCTTCTATACTTGTTATTTGCACTTTTAATTGGTTTGAAATAATTTGTTCTTTTAAATGGTATATCAACAAAGTGTTGTAATCCTTAATTATGTCAGATTGGTACCGACAATAGGAATTATCGTTTCTCCTTACTTGCTGAATAATTGTTTCTGGTCAATAACCGTTTGAAGATAATTGCGGATTATAACATCAAATGAATCCATTATGTAACGTAAAAAAAATAATAATTACGCATAATTATTGCTATAATTACAGACATTTACACGCATGGTTAGTGTTATATTGCTTGAATACATTCTTGTTTCAATGCAACTGTTCGTTTTTTTTCGTTTGATCCCAAAAACTGTCATTTATTACAAGATTTTTACATTGAATCATGAAGTATAGTGTAATATAACGAAAAATGAAACTATATTATTTAAAAAATCTCGACAAGACGTTAACCCCCCCCCCCAACATGAAACAGGAAATCAATAGTCATACATTTGATTTTATGCGTATTTTTTTCCTCGTACATTTACTTTTTTTTTATTTTTGTGTAATGCTGATTAAATTGGTTTAAGTTTTTTTCATTCCCAGATTAATAGTTATGCTCTATTAATGCTAAAATTCACAAATTATTACACAGTATTTGTTTTATTTTATTCCACATTTTATTAAATATAAAGCGTATTGTTGTGTTTTACTTTGTATTGTCATACATTGGCAATATAGTGGCGTCTGGGTGTTAGTTTGTTAGATCCCATCTGTTCCCATACGTTGCTAATAGTACTTTAGAATGAAGAAAATTTAGACCTAGGCCCCATGTTAAAACCGTTAATATAAAACAAAGATAACTTACAACGAACACGTAACATATTCGGGGATGCTTTTGGACCTGAGATATCCTTAAAAAATCTGTCCTCTTTCCGTCTATAATATTCGAAATTAAATATCTTCACCAAGTTCGGACTCTGACAGAAAAAAGTAGAAGCAACGATGAATCATAATACAAGCGCAAACATTCTTGAGTATCTTCTGTTGAATATTGGATAGATGAAAATTAAACGTTATTCGATATGACATTCATAAATCAGCGCATTTCATGTATTTCATAACTAAAAAGTATCACTGGTAGCTTTTCTATGCGACACGTTTATCTTCTTTCGATATTTTGGAAATGTTCGTTGTCCGAAACCGCACTACATCGCCAAGAAAACGAAGGTAATTCGTACATTTACTGCTTTCCAAATTTATTTGTGAGATTTTATTTTCTATACTTCTTGTTTTGTACAGACTCTCTTTCTTTTATTTCTTATGTTGTTCCTATTACATTTCAATTTTGTCAACCGTCTTGTCTAAATACGTACAAAATTTAATTGAAGGGATAGACATACATAGTAGAAGGAAACGCGGACAATACTAGCTTCGTATATAAGTGTCACTTATAAATTAAAAAGACAGTAGGGACATAATTTTGTCTGGAAATGTCTATAATGTCATGACAGTGTATTGGAACCAATTGTGATGCATCAAAACTCTTTTCACAGGTACCGAATGAAGGTGTTGACATGACTGGTATACAGGTAGCAGATCGCATAGGGGTTTTCGCGCTCAAAATGTCACGTGTGAACTGTCTGAAGAAACTTACCACCAATCAGATTGCTTGGATATTGGGACCAAAGTTTCGTCCAATAGATGGGTCGTAGGTCGAACAAAACAGTAAACAATAAAACCCGCTAAAATTTAAAGGTATAAATATTTGAAAAATTAGTTTATGGCACACATATCACTGCAAATTCTTATACTGAGGTTATATAATTATCATAAAAGTGAAATAAAATAACTTGGAGGATTTATTGCTGATAACCAAGGTAAGATAACTTATAATAAATTTTTCATTTCGTCAAACATATCCCCATTTATAGCAAGCAATATACATACAATGGAAAGGGCGTGGAATTACATGATTTTACATGATACAGAAGTTCTAGAATTATATATTGAGTATTCTCAGAAGAGAAAATTGAGTTCAAATTTAACGACGTTTCCATACCGAGACGTTTCCTTCCTAAAATAATATACATGTTGACTTTTCCACCCCAAATTGATATTGGATTAAGTAAAGATATTTAGGTATGTTGGTTAAATTTGATCTTTTTTCATGAGTATCTGTATACTAGAAAGAACTACATGTAACTAGTTAACTGACAAAATGATTATAATGTGAATATATGTGCCGAATGATGGGACTAGAAGACAATTAATTATTTGCTAAAGAAAATAATATTTAGATGTAAAAATTATAACAACATTCTGCTTTAGTATTTATGAAAATTTATAGAAACTTTGAACCTGACGAAATTTAATTAGATCTATCGGTATACACATTTGTTATATTTTAAAAAGTGATTCCCAGAATTATATCAGAAAATAACTATGAAAAACACAGTTGTTCAACATACATTTTGTAAATATTTACAAAGACATACACTATAAACACTAAACTGTCATTCAAACAGTTGGGTGTAAAAGGGTCAATAAGAACATGTAAATCAACAGTGTGTACACTGTAAAACAATATAACAGTTTCAGCCACAGGTGCGGTTTCATTAAATATTCAGAAATGATGTATATTTCGAATTCATGATATAAATTTTAAATCTTACTCCATTATTATATTAACAACTTATGCCACACCAAATTGATTACTTTTTTGCATAGAAATGGGGTGGGGGCATGAAATATTGGATTTGATATATATATATTTATTTTCTTTTTACTTATAACTTATTATTTATAAAATATATAATGTGTGAAAATAATCAATTTATTGTAGCATAAACACAAAAAATAAAACATTATGGGTGCTTTTCAAAATAACTAGTTATTATCAATATTCTTAATCAAGTGTGCCAGGTTTTGATATGCAAATATTTCCAGCCAACATTTACATTATATTAGAACGGTATTCTAACAGAAATTAATTGATATATACGCATTTAATGAATCTGCATTAATTTCTTCGGTTTAGATATACAATTTCAGAGGAACTCAAATTAATTGTTGATCTCACTTAGGACACTAAAGTAGTAGTCAAAAGGAAGCATAAGTACAAACTACATTATTGTATAACGTGTACAGAATTATACAAATTAAATTCATTGAAGTTCAAAGGACATCTTAGACACTTTCCTATAACACAATGAAATGTACTAATTGCCAATTAAAGAAACACCTTATTGTATTAAAAACGCATGTGATGGCATTAGCAACATATAAACATCTTACACATCAAAGAAACACCTCAAATGGTTCTTAATTGGTTATAATTTATGGTCACATTAACACATTTTGAGTAATGAATGGATTTAAGTTTTATTTATAAATTTATTATTATATTAATTATATATATAGGATCTGACATGATGTGTCATATCATACCATATTTTATTAAACGAGTTCAGGAATTGTGTNGTAAAGTAACGCTTGAGTCAAGAACTGTTACGTATTATGTTAAACATTAGCAACTTGAAGTATGAAGGCAAATACCACCGTTGGTAATGGAGCCAAGGTCGAATGTTTGAGTCTGACACAGGGCTCGTTCTAACACGACCGATTGCATGCTCAGCGGCTAATTTAACTGAGCGATACCCATTGTCTTTTTACCTACATCAAAATAACATATATCTGGATTAAAGATTTTAATCGGTAAATCTATCAAAATTATAATATATAACCGATTTGAAGCCGCAGCTTTTAAAAAAGAACATCACATGCAACCGATAAATAATTACATTAACCGCACGAATACAAAATCATTAACCCCATATTACTGCAACAAGGTTGCAATTAAAGAGAACATTATTACTCATAACAATTTATTTTGTCAGTTGTTTGATATTCACAAAAGCAACATGACAGTAACGTTGTACGGGTTTACGTATTAAAGAACATACACGCATAAGTTAAATCCTTTCTAAACAACATACATTTGGAACCAATGATTTGATAGTACTTATTTCAAAATTGTGATGATGGAGCTTAGATAGAAGCCGAAATACATTGTGTAAGGTCCTTCACGAAATAGTATGCGAAATACCGTCTTTTATGTGCGTTTTCCCAATGCCTTTATTTGCGAACAGAGACATTTACATTCGTTCATACCAGAAATGCTTACTAATAGACGATATATTGAATAAGCACTTAACTTTGACAAAATCATCATATGTGCACATACAAGTTGTTTTTATATTTTTTTTTTGTGAAAACATAATTAGTTTAAATACACAAAATAATTATATTTGGAAACCTTCGTACTTATATAAACAATTAGATTGTGGTGCTAAAATAACAAACAAACACGGTATTTTGACTTGCCTAAACAATGAAACAATACAAATAGCAATGAATGCCCCTTAATGGATTTCATAGTTTACAGCTAAGCAACGTTGCCTTTGTTGTTTTGAACGAACGGATATTCTCTTCCTTGTCATCTGATACCCATATCGTTGTGTTAAGCATCGCCTGCTTCCGCCATTAAAACGAATCGGAGACCCGTTGTATCCATAATGAGCTTGAACAGGAATGGCTTTAAACCAGTTTAACCACTCGGTAGAAATAGAGCAGTACATTTTCACGTAAGAAGTTCACAAATTGTTTCAATTCATGAACTTATGATACTGACACCAATATATTATGCTTCTTTGTTTTCAAATATGATATTACATTAACGGCTAGCTTTAGAACTTTGTAGTTGTTACGAATTTATAACTGCCCAGTATTTTGAGTGTCGTAAAACAAAACATATTCAATTTATGATATGTGTTTATATCATAAAACAGAACGAAGTGATCGTGTTGGTTGGCGAAATTTTAAGACTCAGAAAGTTGGTACGAATTTTGAATATAGCTGTATGTTCCAGCTTTTTGACTTGTTAATGAAAGGTATGCAATTTATCTAAATTTTTGGACGCCATCTTTAAAGCCAAATTAGTTATTTATTGTGACCCCTATTTTTTCGGACACCAATATTTTCCCAATTTTAAATGACTCTTAATTTTCGGACAGTAGCACTTTATCCGAATTCATTTTATCTTTATTTGCATTAATCCCGTGACATATCACACCTGTGTTTTAACGACCGGATGGCGGTAATAAAACCCGACACATGAATATAAGGAGGCAATTAACCGTTACTTTGCTTTATTGGAGTAAATAGGCATGCATACTTGATACATGTAATGATTTCACCGGATAGCTTTAAGAAGTTACGCAGTTGAAATTCTCTTCGAGTGGAAACCATTAAGATATGCTAAATGAATTCACAATTTTTGTTTTCTCTCATTTCGAGAACTACTGTTTGCTTTCATGTAGAGCCAATTATGATAACCTCGATGCTTTTAAAATTACGCTCGTGTTTATAGCAAAATTATGAAGTAGTATGCGGTCACTTTACTATACAATTAAGATTTTATCGGGGCTGCCGCGATGCTGTATCACAAGTATTTGAGCATAACGGCATTCATTTTTATTAAAATAAAGCCATCATTATCAATATGTTATAGCTAGAATACATTATATGCGTTTATGACTTTTATACATTATATAAATAAATATAAAAACAATCTCGGTACAATTAATGTAATCAAGCCAGAATCAGCGAATTGAAATAGATAATGTTATTCACACAACATTTTGAATGGACATATCCGTATTTACGCGAATTATCACCAATAATCATTTATAGAATGTGCAGTTAAATGCTTTTTTGTGGGTTATGACCTTGTTACCTCATGTGCCGCCCCTAAATTAACATGTAAGATTATGTGCTTTGTATGATGAGAAGTTCTGATTTTGATTTTCTCCAACATATGCATGCGATTCTTTCACTTAACATTTGCAAAAGTCATCCTAATGTTGGAAGAACGTAAAATATAAAATAAATCACTATCCGTATAGAGTTAATACACGTTTTCGAGGGCATGATCGTCTGCGGGCGCTCGAAAAATCCGTTCCTGCCCGAATGCGCAGCACGAGGGCAGGGACGGTTTTTAAGAGCGCCCGCAGATGATCATGTCCGAGAAAATGTGTATTAACGCTATTATTGCATAAACAAATCACACATACCAAAACAAATTAAACTAACATTGAAAACAATATGTCTTGTATATTCGACATCGACAAAATAATTCGATTATTTCATATGACGTCATATTTTGTCATCAGTTGAAGGTTGTGTTTTACATATGCCTCACTCGGTCATCATCAGAAATGACGAGGCTTTACCTTCGGATAGGCAGTTTTCAATTTAAAATGTTTAACTATATCAATAATTTTATATGTGTCACCAACTTTTTCAAACAATAGATTAAAAAAAATAGCCAGGATGTGGCCAATAACCTGGACACGCTTCCCGGTCAGCCATTACTAAGGGAAGAAACTGCGCTTGGACCAGTTTATGGATATGACAAACACATAATAGGGCTTGAACGGCACGTGAATCGCCTTGTAAATACAAGATTTCTCCCGTTCAAGCCCTCCTTTTGCCAAGTTTCTGCACCCCGCAAGAGGGCATTATAGATAGAGTTTATGCAATAATATTGTTTAAATTATGTTTAAAATACCTGTCCACCGAAAGTAGTGAATAAACACATGTTTGTATTTCAAAGGTATGTGCTTGTATACATATTCGGAAGTGGAAGTAGAAAATACAGGACAACGCAACTACATGCATTTTGTTGCACATAAATGTATACACACAATGTTTTAAGGTTTTTAAGTTATAACAATGTTAACGTTATCATATTTAAAATGACTTTTTTATACGAATGCAAGTGAATATGCTTAGCAATAATATAATTTGTTTCCGCGAACTACATGTGAGGATATGCACAATTTATCAAACACGTTTCGGCATAGAGGTTGGACGAAGGCAGTGATATCAAACCTCTATAACCACAATTGAAACATAGATATGTATACTATTAATTGCTATTTCCGGTCTATGATATAGTGGTATAGAGCTGCAAGCACAATACGTGTGCCAGTTTATGTCAAGATGGTACGAGATATTCAATCATATTTGCTACAATTTTGAAAGGGACTTTTTAGAATTCTTTTGTGTATGTGAATGATTTGATAACCGACAATCCGTGAATTCCATTTTGTAGTGTACTGCTATTGGTAAAATGAACATTAAAAAACTATGTTCGGCGACCAGGTCGACAATTACTCTTTTAAGTCGAAATTATCTTCATATGATGTGAATTACAGATTTGGTTAAAAGACGAGCTTTTGCTAGGTGTCGATAGATTTGGGGATAATCATTCTATATCAAACGAAGTATACACATGTATACTGTTATTGAAATTTTCTCAGCCATGATACACTATCTGCAGTTTTTATTTGTATTAACCGACTTGAAAATCCTATGCAACTTTATGTGCAGAACCGTTTCAGTGAAAAGTATATATACGCTCATACACAACAGCTGAACATATATATGCATACGAATACACTCTTATGCTAACAGGCACACTTTTGCGCCTACTTGCGTAAGTTTGGTATATATTTTGAACATTCGTTTTTTTTCCCCAAGTGAAAACAGAGCCAACATTATATTTTGCAATTACATTCAGTCTTTTAAGAACTCATAATTAAAAAAGCTTCATTATTTAAGGAAATAAATACAGGTCTTATCAAATTGTGCAATTTTAAAAGTGCAATCACCGAATACTGCACAAATGAAAGCATATTCTTACCCATTCATACATTACGTACTCAAAAGTATGAATTTATTCCGACTGGCTTAAATATATGCCAAGAGGCATTAACTACATTCATGAAGGCAAAAACTAGTGTTTGTTGGCGTACTCGCACTTGTACTTATACAAGTAGTATAGTTCGTACATTTAACCAACTGTATATTATTGTAATGTATAAAGTACACTAGTTGGTAAATCGATCGGAGCGTTTTTGTTCTCGTGTATATGCATGTGTAACAATAGTAAACGTATTGGTTAAAGCGAGTATATACGATGTAATATATTTTTTTAAACAGATAGAACGTGTATGACTGATACACTAAAATTCACGTTCTGAAGAAGTAGTACTTTAAAAAACGAACTGTTTTGCTGTACGGTAGAGAATGTCATCATGTGCACAAGACACGTGTATGGAAGGGTTTATCCGCCAGTTCTCGCATTATGCTTTNACGGCTCACCATATAAAGTAAAGTTAAAACTTGTGTGTCGGTTACTTTTTTCGAAGATAACAACTTATGTTTTACTTGTATTGATTTTCAGTTTGTATTTATTGCAATAGTTTTCAACGTCATTTAACATAAGTTGGGTTGATATTGTCGAAGTTGAAAATAGGACTTGATCATAAACAATAAAACATAAGCATAGTAATAAATGCTGCCACTTAGTTGTTTTTGAAATACTTTCATCTGGGTATTTTACAGAAATGTGTCTTTCCCAATGTCCTAATTGCCATATTTTAAATATATATATTTGTGCATTATAATGTTGATTTTATGCTTACTGAGACACCCTAAAAGTTTTATGACAATAAATCACCTAAAGTACCGGGTGACTCAAAAAAGTGGAACCCTACTTCAAACGTATATTGTGACTAAAATTAACCGAATATTTAAAATATGAATATGCAGTTATGGAAATGCATCCCATTTTCATGTTTCGTCAAAATTGCTCCTAAAAATATGCGTGTCATTTTAAAGTTATGAGTATTTCAATGAAGCACTCTTAAATCCGTTTAAACCTGATATATGGTTTTATTATCACACATGATAGCTTTTTGCACAGTTTAAGCATAGCCTAAATATTCCATGCACCTGTTTTTATTCTTTACCTATAATCACTCTACTGTGTCAATTGACCCAGAAACCAATACATGATATAATATATGCTGCAAGGGCAAATTGAGTCTATTAAGTTGTCTTATTTGTTTATTGAAAAAAAGCTTGTCATTTTAGCTTATTTCAACTTTCTAGTCTAGGATTCAGTACAACTTACAAATGTACAATAGTTGATCTCTCTTGATTCTGTCGTTTATATGATTACTAGCGTTTGATCTACTTACTAAATTAACATGTACAGTTTATATCCCTGTTTGAACTATGTTTAATTTTGTTTTTATGTAGGAAGTATACTTTTACAAAGAGACGCTGTGATAATAACGTCATTTTGTTTGTTAGGTTGCTTCTGCGATTCAACTAATAAAATGTGTTACAACATTTTGTAACCAGTTATACAAAATGACATTATATTTTAGACCATAAAATAAATCCAAAGCCAATAAGCAATTGGTGTCGTTCCTGATTTAATAAATACAAATTGCAAAATGTGGATTGTACGTCAAATCAGATAAATCACTACATTACTTAGTATGCGCTCCGCGTGAAAGTAAATGGATATAAGGTTTAAAACGGTTTTCGATTGCTTTCATTTGAATGTGCATATCAGGAAAGCTAAGAAATATTTTTGGACCGAATTTGGAATATATATGGCTCTTCGTACCTGTATACTTTTTATTTATTAATATTGAACACAATGGAAGATATCGCATGTCAACCCCCGGGTTCCGCTTTTACACCCTATAGAACACACGGATTAGACTCTTGAGTCAAATCTCACATTATGTCGCGACTGGCCATTGAAATCTCACAAACTCTCATTTGCTTCTTGCTATTCATAGCTTAGTTAATCAGCTTTAAAATGACAACCAATTCATAAAAATCGGACAATAACGTAGTTTTTCTTATCAAAGAGCCAGAGCACCCACATTCTTTTGAAAAGTCAGAATTTATCAAAATAGCCCGATTTTCTACGTTAAAAATGCGATTTCTCATGTTTTTTGTACATAGAACAAAAATGTTAGGAAAATAGGAAAATACATGAACGTCAATTTGATAGCTCATGTATTAAAATCCGACACTTATCACTTTTAGACAGAAAAAGAATTTCACGTAACATTTTAAATCTTTATTTGGTTTGTAACAGAGTATTGAATATGTCTTTGTAACAATCGTTCAACATTTTTCAACTTTTTCTGTCCCAAATGGCTTATATTTACAAAAAGGAAAGGAAAAAATCCACCAAAACGTTTTGACGTTAACTAAAAACGTATATGAGCTCTTCAAAAATATGTACCGGCAATTACATTTACGTCATTGCCTTATAGAAACCGAGAAATTATTGAAAACAGAGTTTATTATTTTCAATAAGTACTCCTTTGCAACAGCTGGACAGTATACTGGTGTGATAATAGAAATTACAGCATTATATCAACCTTGTCAAATAGAAACCACTAACCAAAGAGCCATTATTTACATCACAGGTGTGTTTTTGAATATGGGAAATACCTAGTTAAAGTGAAATCTGACAAAACAGCGCAATGAGCAAAAAGATGTATTATGTACCACCTATATGGGTATTCCTTATTAGTATATTAATTCAATTAAATGTATAATATTAAGTTTTTATGTACAGATGTTTCCTTTTAAAAACATATAGTTTTTCAAATTTTCATGCGCATATTATTTAATAACTGCCAATTCACAAGATCTACAATTGTATCTTTTTTATAGCAGCAAAGTAATGAAAATACTTAACATGACAAAAATGTAAAAAAATGCATCGTGAACCTTTAAAAATTGTGAAAAATGAGTCGCAAATTGTTCAAAATTGTAAACAAGAGCACCGTCGAGCGGATGCCAACGCTCGGCTGTGGGTTCAGTTTTGAACAAGAGGGTTGAAGCTGTGGGTGCTTGGATTTTGTTTTTTTGACCTTTGAGTCTTTGACCTTCCTTGACCTTTTCACCACTCAAAATGTGCATGTCCATGAGATACACATGAAAAAAAAATGACCTTTGACCTTGAAGGATGACCATGACCTTTCACCACTCAAAATGTGCAGCTCCATGAGAAACACGTGTATGCCAAATTTGAAGTTGATATCTTCAATATTGCAAAAGTTATGGGCAATGTTAAAGTTTTTGGTAGACGCGGACGGCGAGGTGGCTATGACAATACCTCGGGTTTTCTTGGAAAACAGCCGAGCTAAAAAATGAGTCATGAAATTTTAAAAGTTGCGAAAATTTGAGTTGCAAACTTTTAAAATTTGAGAAAATATGAGTCGCGAACTGCTTTTAATTGTAAAAATTGAAGTCGCAAACTTCTCAAATTTGTGAAAAACGGCCAATCTCTAACAAGGAAAAAAGCCCTGACCCAGGAATTTCAATCGATTTCGAAAACCAGGAGTCAAATGACCCCATGCTTTAAATTTCCAGGGGTCAAATAAAATTTTCAGGGGTCAAAATACTGAAGTCCAGAGGTATTTTCTTTCTGCATATTTGTTAAATGCTCTGAAAATGTATCTTAAAAATTAACATATTTGAGAGAAATACTATGCAAAAGACACATTTTTGTGATATAAAATATATTATTGATTTAGCATTCCATTAACATTTTCATAAAAATGATGCAAGGCAGATAATTTGCAGGAGTCAAAAGTGAATAAATTGCAAAATGCTTGCATCAAAAAACAGGATTCTGCTTTAATTGAGATCCCTGTCTGACCTTAAGAAACAAGAGCACCGTCAAGCGGATGCCAACGCTCGGCTGTGGATGCTTGGATTTTGTTGTTTTTTACCTTTGACATTGAAGGTCATCATTGACGTTGACCTTTTCAACACTCAAAATGTGCAGGTCGATGAGATACACTTGAAAACCCCATAAAAAAAAGGTTTTTTGACCTTTGATTTTGAAGGATGACCTTGACCTTTCACCACTCAAAATGTGCAGCTCCTTGAGATACACATGCATGCTTAATATCAAGTTGCTATCTTCAATAATGTAAAAGTTATGGGCAATTTTAAAGTTTTCAGACAACCCCAACTAAGACGACGACGCAGCAGACGAGAGGGCTATGACAATACCTCGGGTTTTCTTCAAAAACATCCGAGCTTATAACACGTTTTATTTAATGTAACATGCATCTGTATAATCCCCAATTGTTTAAAAACAACACACACACAAATTGATTTTACTTATCTAGATTGAAATGAACAGACAGGAAATAGTGTTGTGGAATTGCCATTTTCCATCAGATTGTTTATAAAATTGCGACAATCATAACACTTCACAGTTTCCAACTAGTATTACAATCTAAAACAAACAGATAAAGTCAAATACATGTACATATGCTTTGTAAGTTCTGGAATTATTTAACCCAAATTTCTTTAATTAAGAAAGTAAAATGTATAGAAAAATTTAACTTAGTACTGGTAATAAAATCAACAATAATGTTACAGTTATTAACACTTACAATTGTTCTTAACCAAGGTTTCATGATAACTTAATAAAGGGTACAATTTTATTTTCGTTGGATAAACGTTGTTAGTGATGACTCAACGGAAAACATTTCAAAAGTTTTAACAACTAAATGTATCGCTGACAAAAACAAGGGGCGCTTGTCATACTGGTAACAACACAATTATAATCATAAAAAAATGTACACTTTTGATTTAAGAGATACATTCTCAACCATATCTGGCGCCTGAAAAAGTGCAGGAAGGCTACCTGCCTATCCGTAGGGCCTTCACGCTGAATCATATGTAGCTCTCAAGAGGGTAACCGATGAAACTTCGGATGCAGACTCATGACTGTACATGTTACAACATTACATATGAAAACAGATTTAGACACACACATTAATTTGAATATGTAAACATTGTGACTGTCACTTGTTCAATTTTACTTATAAACGAAAGGCAGTACAGAAATTAAAACGAGCCACGTTTAAATTATCTATATAAACATCTAAACAGCACTATTTTTAACTGGAACTTTGGTTATATGATGAACTCTAACGAAACCACAACAATAACACTCAATGTTTGTGTCGTCCGAAATCCGAAAAATATGTACACTACAAAAACAAGACGATTATATAAAATATGCACATTCAAATAAAAAACTATTAAATACAGTATTACCTTTGCTATTATTCCCACTTATTTAAATCAAAAATCGTTTCAATCTCAGTGAAATAAGTAATAAAACCGCTCGCAAACAATAACAGCGTCAAAGATCGGATAAGTACCACGTATCACGTGGGCGGACTACTTTCAACCCGTATTTCCCCCGAGTCGATTATTCATAATCTGCGAGGGGTACCGAATGTGTCGTGATAAAAATTGGTTCCCCGCTTCATTTTTTGATAATGACATCATTGTAATGAAGACGATTAGTTTATTTTGAGAATGCTAAGTAGAATTTTATTTTGCAAACTACGTATTAGTTATTTCCATTATGTTGCTGTTCATTATTACTGATGAATTCAAAATATCTAATTATGAACATTTATTATTACATGTTCATTTAAATTTATTAAATGTAATTAGCCAGTATCAATATATATTGTTAACATGTTTTTTTTTAAAATTTAAATAAGCAGTGCATATATACAAAGGAAATATACAAACATGCACAAAGTCACGAATACAGCAATGATGTAAACAGAAATTCAATTCTTCAATTATAAATAGCAACATGGAAAATGAATTGCATGAAATACAATACCATAAAGCATAATGCAATCATAAATAGCAACATGGAACATGAATTGTATGGAATACAATGCCATAAAGCATAATGCGAGAACTGGCGGATAAACCCTTCCATAAGTATGAAAGCAATAGCTTTGATACTTTAGGAATAAAGTGGATCTTACCAAATTTTCAATTTTCTAAGTATAAAAAGAGCACATAATTCTGTCAAATTGCCAGCCAGAGTTTTCTAACTGTGCCTGCCCTGTCCCCTCGTGTTAGTAAGTAAGTGTACCAAGTACGAATGCAATAGCTTTGATACTTTATGAGAAAATTGGACCTTAACACAAAACTCAACCAGATGCAGAAGCCAACGCTCATGATGACAATAGCTCATATTTTTTTTCTCAACAAAATAGATGAGCTAAAAATGGTTTGGTCTGAAAGTTTTCTTCCCTGTCTGACAGATTTTTGGATCATGTCCGACCGACTGGTCTGTATGGTACGTTTTCTGAGCTTTCGCTGAGTCTACCAAAACATAATTATCTGCAGACTTTGAGAATAAGCAAATAAGTGTACTGTGTACCATGCAAATGGATAATCATTATGCATTTCTTTTTAAGCTTGTAATCCCGATTGAGCTATTTAAGTATGATTGAGCTGTGTAGCCTGATCGGACAGTTCCACCTGCCTGCCCAACCCCAGGGAAGGACGGGGATTTTTTATGATGTTTTTTCTAACCCAGGGTAAAGTCTATGCCCTACTGATCAATGGTGAAACCCCTGAAAAATCGCCCCCACCCTTTTCATTGATATCGTCACAGCTATATTTCCCTAAAAGCCCCACATTGACATGGCAGTGAAGTGCCATCGGACACGCAAAAACGCAAGACTGTTTCCCCATCCTACCCTGGGGTTAGGGGGGGGGGCATGGTTTCAAGTAACTGGTGCATTATTTGGAAACTATACAGCTTTGAAATTCATGCAAGAATAAGAATGAAATCATTTTGCACATTAATTGAAATGTTTGGGATGTTAGAATATACCTTTTCATTTCTTCAATCATATCCATCATGATGCCCTTAAACTGTCGAGTAACGGTGTAAACTCTGGATATGATGTGGTCATTCTGTTTGCATTTCTGGTAAGAGCATCCAATCTTGTGAGTGAAGAGTTCATCACCTCAAGGGACCTATTTGTCTGTAAAGTTCTAGTTATGGAATTAAACACATCCCGACAAGTCTCTAAAAAAACGATTTCTGTCCATATTTGCGTTCCAATGATAAATCACAGGGAAATGTCTCGATTTTTTTTAAATATATATACTATATATACTAACAAGAAATACAACTAGTTTTTTCAACATTCCAATAAAAGCAATTTAAATAACAAAAACGATTTATTTTCTTTGTTAATACTAGCTCAATCACCGAAAAAATACGAACTGTAACGTTATATTTGATGTTTTTTCATAAAAAGACTTACATTTTGCGAAAAAGGCAAAAGCTTTCAAAATCGACACGGGTTTGCAACACAAGGTACACACGTAATACCCCTATAAAACATCGATAGGCGGCTATTTTGTATCATTTATACCGTATGCACTTACAAAGTAGCAACCTTGTGAACAGATAGTGAGCGTGTTATTCATGACTTATTTTTTAAACTACATATTTTTAATAATTTACCATCAACTTCAGTAAACTTTTCAAAAGTCGGCCATAGTTGTTGTGGTTGTTTACAATGATCTCCTATACCCGGCTTGTACGTAGTTTTCATACGTAAAACCGGGAAGCAATATCATTCGGTGGCGTTTTTTACAACAATGGCGATTGTAGCTGTGCAAAATAAACGAGAAAACAATATGTTTTAAAACCAGACGAAATCATTGTTAATCGTAAGATAAAGTAATACGCCTGCGAAATATTTAAATGTTTTTTCAAATACCATCGGAAATCGCACGCAATCTTATGTCTTTATGCTTTTTCACGGGTGAAATTCAGAAAAATAATTGTTGCAAACCCGTGTCGACTGAATTTATGGCTAGTTGTATCCCTTGTTAGTATATATAGTATAGTAAAAAAAATCGAGAATTTTCCCTGTGTGATAAATTATCGAACAATCACTCGAGTAAACGTTACTAAAAAGGATTTTTTCACATTCAAAATGGCGCACAAATGCGAAGTGTAACGACTGTTCTGATTGGTTGATTGACTCCTCTGCAAAACCTATGCCGTACTATAATTTACGCCAGGAAACTGTCTCGGACGGTTTCCAGGAAACCGTCCCGGACAGTTTCCTAAACTGTATCGGACGGTTTGGAAGCCACAAAATAAATCGCCCGGTACGGTTTACAGACGCACGAGCGGTTCAAAAGTATGTAACTGTCCGATACAGTTTAGTAAACCGTCCGGGACGGTTTAGAATAGTTTTGGACCAGTTCGTACACCATAGTATCATACGGTTTATAAACCGTATGATACGGTTCTAGCTAAACCGTATGATACGATTCAGACTTTTGGACCTGTCCGTAAACCATAGAAATCGAGATATCAGTGTGGCCATACCACGTGGTCCGTGACGTCATTTTGGCTAGCACGTCAAGTAGCAAATTGAAAATATTGCCTCCGCTAAGAAACTTCAAATCAACGTAAGTATCTTATTATTTACTCTTTTTTGACAAAATAAAGCATTTTTGAAAACTAAATCTCCACCAAAGGCGGGTTAGTGCGAGAAGAAACGAGAGCAATTTGTTACCTTCTTATAGACTTGGACTCGACATGAAAGAAATTTGATCAGATACC
>VMBQ01013200.1:0-16848 GCA_007657795.1 Dreissena rostriformis
GTTCCTCCTGGACCGAATTGCTCCCCCACTCAACACGCCGGACAGTACCAGGCACCCATGATGCAACCTGGTCAACAAGGGATGTTTTACCAGCCAGTATCACAGCCCTATATCTACCCAATTGGTCAAATGGTGCCCCAGATGCAAGGGCTACCAGGAAGTGGTCAAATTGTGCCCCAGATGCAAGGGACTTCAGGTAACGGTCAAATGGTGCCCCAGATGCAAGGGACACAAGGAAGTGGTCAAATGATGCCCCACATGCAAGGGACACCAGGTTACGGTCAAATAGTTCCCCAGATGCAATGGATACATATATATACCGGTATATACCGGTTTCGTGAACTTGTTACGTGACTAAAGACTATATATAGATATTTTTTTCGCACAGGGTATTAGTCTTCTTTTAACATTTTCACAACGCCTAATACATTATTTAGATATAAACTCATGGATTTCAATATATGTTGAAAACAATGGGTACAATGACCCCTTGCTTGAACATTTAAGGGGTCAGATGAAATTGTATGTGGCCAAAATAATAAAGCACAGAGTTATTGTGTATGTGGATACGAGTTGAATAATCTGTATATATTTCTTCGTATACATTTTAGTCAAATAAAATTCGAGTTAAAACAATTTATATTATATATGATATATTATTGATTAAGCTTCACGGTAACATTTTTATCAAACTGATGAAAGGCAGATAATTTGTGGGAGAAAAAAGTGATAAAATGCAAAATATTTGCATCAAAAAGCAGGATTCTGCTGCCGATGCAATACCCGACCTTTATGTTTGCACAATGAGCCGCCTAAAACGTTTTTTTTTTAAATTCCTTTGTTTTTACATGTATATTAAATATCTAGCTCTCATTGAAATTTGAACTTTATTTCCATTATTCGTACTAATTACATGATTATAAATACATATAACTGAGATTCGCTCCAGTGCCGCAAAGTTTGAACATCTAAACCATATCAATTATCGGCATATACTCAATGCAGGTGAGATAACTCGTGCGGGCTGAACTGGTTTGTATGTGGAGTTTGTTTTACTATTTAATGTCTGTCTGTCTGTCATTCTGTCCCAAAACTTTAACCTAGGTTAGAGTTTGGTCATAACTTTTGCAATATTGATGATAGCAACTTGATATTTGGCATGCATGTGTATCTCATAGAGCTGCACATTTTCAGTGGTGAAAGGTCAAGGTCATCCTTCAAGGTCAAAGATAAAAAACAACAATATAAGGGAAGTAATTAGCTTTAAAGGGAGATAATTTCTTACCCTGCCAAATGATAAATATAAATTTTATTTCAAAGCGGCGCACTAGGGGGCATTGTGTTTCTGACAAACACATCTCTTGTTGGCGAAATTATGAGCCTTCGACTTTTCAATTTTCTTTAAAATAGCTGCTGTGCGGCTTCAAAGCGCAGTAAGGAGCATTGTGTTTCACAAACACAGGTCTTGTTTTTTCAAATGTCTTAATCAATGTAGCTTGAATACCTTGACATCCGTCCGTTCTTCCGTCCGTCTGGCACTTTTGTGTCCGGAGCCATATTTTGGAAGTGCTTTGGCGGATTTCATTGAAACTTGGCATGAGATTATATATGGATAAGAGGATGATGCACGCCAAATAGCATTGTACATCATCTGTTAATAACAGAGTTATGGCCCCTATGTATATTGAAAAAAATTCTTTTAATATAAGCTTAGAGCTTTATCTTCATTAACACATGAGCCAGAGCCATGCAACTTGCCACAGTTGTTCTCAAGCATCTGGGGGTGCTTTACATTCAACACCCATAATCATAGGGGCTAAGGTCAAGGTCACACATTGAGGTCAAATGTCACAAATTTGATGAATTATTCATTACGTAGTCATTCCTTTTCTATGCATCAAGGGATTCTGTCACAACTGTCCACAAGTGTTCACCATTATCTTGCTGAGTGTCAAATACAAGATCCAGGTTGCAAGGGTCATGGTCAAAGTCACACACAAAGGTCAAAATCAAACATTTTGATTAAATATGCCTTATTTGCTAAGGATTCTAATGTCCTGATGTAATTGTTCTCAATTATCAGGCAGTGCAAGACCTATGTGTTTTTTACCAAAGTCAAGGTCACACATCAAAGGTCACACATTTTTAGAAATATTTATTATTTAGACATAATTTTACTATGCAACAGTGGACTCTGTAATAACCTTCCATAATTCTTCTCCATCTTCTTCATTGCTGTGTGTCATATGTAAGATTCATGTCTAGGGTTAAGGTCAAGGTTCATGTCTAGGGTTAAGGTCAACGTCACACAATATACTTCATGTAAGGTCATACGATTCACATCAAGGGTCAAGGTAACACAAATGCTTCATGTAAGATCGTACGCTAAATCTCTAAACTGACCAGATTTTTTCCAGAATTATGTATACATCTTTGTACTTAGAAATTACAGGTTAGAGATTTTGTGCTCCAACAAGGGAGAGCATATAGTCGCTGACTTGTCTGTCCTTCCTTCTCTCAGATATATGGAGGAGGATATTGTTTTGAGGTTGTCCATCCGTACTTTTATCTGGATGGGATTGTTTTGGCGTTGTCCATCTGCCCAGAAAACTTTTGTGTCCAGAAGTATATTGTTGAACTTCGTTCGCGCATTTCAATGAAACTTGTTTAGTTTTATTTTTGCACTGTTTTATACTGAAATTGAGATACGAGTTTTAAAAGAAATTTTGAATGCAGGAAAATCAGTTTAAATTTGTTTGCATTTTGTGTATTTAATGGTATGGTTTAAATTGACACAGTTTCTCTTACATTAACCAGATACTTTAAAACTCTATTCGACCCTTGCCTCCTAAATTCATGTTTGGTCCTGATTGTCATGTGTTGCACAAAATAACACATTTTGCCTTGATTGGTGGGATATTCTGATAGAAAAGAATTGGCGTTTTCCTTCCGTCCGTCCTTCCGTCCGTCATTCCGTGACTTTTTCGGTTTGTCACAAAATTGTGCAATTGGCGGGGGATATCACTTCAACTAATTTGCTGTAGTTAATTTCTTTTTAAGCAAATTTGAGCTTCTTCATTTTATTTCTTGACATCTATTGTCAGAAATAATTCGTTGTAGGTTTTCATTGATAGAAAATGTGTCATTACAGTTATAATGGACGAAACTCAATCAACACAATGTACGGTTCCTCCTGGGCCGAATTGCTCCCCCACTCTAAACGCCGGACAGAACCAGGCACCCATGATGCAACCTGGTCAACAAGGGATGTTTTACCAGCCAGTGTCACAGCCCTATATCTACCCAAATGGTCAAATGATGCCCCACATGCAAGGGACACTAGGTTACGGTCAAATGGTGTCCCAGATGCAATGGATACCAGGTTACGGTCAAATGGTGCCCCAGATGCAAGGGACACCAGGTTACGGTCAAATGGTAGGTCAGATGATGCAGGGAGCAACGGGAGTTCTTGCGGTCATCGGGCAGATCATCGGACAGGTCATCGGACAGCTACATGTAGCTGCTGACGATGCTAACTCGGCTTCCGAGGCTGTAAAAAGAGGAATTCACAGTGTCAAGGTTGTTCTATCTTTGTATCAAGATTAGACATGAATGGGTGTATATTTCTTTGCGTTCGTCAGTTGGTCTGATGAATTTCTGTTTGTAGACAGTCTAAACCTGCACATTTAAAGCACGGGGTCATTTGACTCCTGGTCTTCGAAATCTATTGAAATCCCTGAGACTATTATGATACACATGGTCAAAACAGACTTCTTAACAGAACGCATATTGGAGGTCAATGCTAAGTTCACTGTTGCTAAATATTGACTGATAGTGTCTGCCTTACATTTCGAGAATAATTTGAAGTACTTTAATGAAACTGAAAAAAATGTTGTATCAAAACTTCATTTCGAATTGCAGATGAGCTCAAGGCTACCTTATTGAATATATAAACATGGTTTCTGTTCAATGACTAAATAACAACATAGCTTTTGTTTTAGGAATTTCATGCATACATTCCAATCTTGGAATTAAATTGCAGATACGCTAATTAGAGTCATGTTCATGATTACTGTTACAAAACATACACCAATTATTTATTTCAACTTGAATGGAACACGTTAAGCTTTTGTAATGAAACTGCATGTATACTTGCATTGTATACATATCCTGCAAACGATTTCACATGGGATGAGTGCGATCAAGGTCAGGATCAATGTCAGTGTGTTTTAAAGTATAATATGGTTTCAATCGCTTAATATCCAGAGGACAACTTGAGCTTTTCTAATGACTCTTTAACTATCGATACTTTTGTCTGAAAACTTCATTGGATCGCATATGAGACAGTTTACAAATTATTAAATATATATATTATATAATTTTCACCTAAATCCTTAAATATGAGATACGCTTATTGAATGCTAATTGACAAACAATGTTCTTAATAAAATACCAGAAACTCTTGACAAGATTAAAATAATGATTCTTAATAAAAACAAAAGAAATATTCCAGGTTTCAAGGTTTGACGCGACCGAGGTTGAGCGGCAGTTGCAGGGCGAATTGTTCGACAAGTGGCACGAGTCATGCGAGGTCGTAAAGGCGACAAAGATTCCGTTTTCAAACATGAATGGATACCTGGACCACCTTCAGGAGAATTATGAAGGTATATCGAATTAAAAAGTGTTCTTTCAGTTATTACATCTGTCTTTAATTATATTTAAAAACAAACAAACATTGATAACTTATTAGACAAAAGTCTGTTTATCGATTCAACTGGCTCTTCGTAAAGATTATCAATATCCAACATGAAAAAATTATGCATACGTTTTTCGGTTTTACCTGTTAAGTTCCTGGGTAGTACAACAGAAAGTGTTATGTAGTGTTTTGCAACAATTAATCACTTTGTGCTTAAATGTGTCAGTTACTTTAAGTTTATTTGGACTTGATGGATGAATTGCCTCGCCATTGTAGGGATAACCCCTGAAATAAGGAAGAAGATGAATGGCTTGTTGTGGTCGGAAGGAGAATGGGAATACAAATTAACGGAATGGAAATTTAACATGGGCAATAGCTCCGAAGCCAGGTATTTTCACAAGGCTATGGAAGATCTAATAATCAAATATAATTATTTAACAATTTCAAATTTCGGTAAGATGTTTACTTCAAATTTAAATAATGTGATGAAACCAACAATTAACATACAATCAAATATTTGGAAGAAAATATTTCAGCATATTTTAACAAAAATCTATCAACTGATGTGTTATCACATATTTATCCATAAATCAGGTACGGAATGATCGCCTTCGGACGCTCGCCTGACAAAGAGTATGTGGACTGCATGTATGTCATGTTCAAAATGGATTTCAAGGTAAACATATATGGAATGTTATTCCTCTTAAAATTGTATTTTTTTTTGACGTAGAAATAATTGCATGTGTCTATTTGTTCGTGTAAAAGAATTTATCTCGTGTATTTAATTCTCACATCAATCATATTTGCACTATCACTTGTTCAAGCATTCGATGGCGGCGCTCCAATCATCATTGTGTACTTCTATTGGAGTCTCTAGTGGGTTTATTGCTGTGGTTAATTGACCATGGATCATTCTGGGAATGCATGCGCATTTCTTTGTGTCTGCCTCTTCTGCCCCAATGGACGTATACCCCCGGTTATATAAAAGAATTATCTAGACCCATATTCGCTTTATTATATGAAACACTTTGAACGATATGAAAACACAACTCGTATAGGCACCGGTTTAAGCATATATGGCTGTAATCCATATGGATTTACTTGTTTGGAACCAATATAGAATGTTATACATATGTATTGGGTGTGTATAAGTGTTGCATGGTTCGTATAGTTAACTAATTGGGAGTTCATTGCTTGTGTTGTATACACCAATGCAGTTTTGTTACGACACAGTTGTCCACTTTCTGATAAAGATAGTTGCCCCCACCTGCTTTATAAGCCAGATAAAGCAATTACAATGCAAAAGTTAAGGTCGGATTTTAATATCAGATAAATATTTTTTATATACTTTGACAATTTATCAAACCTTAAATATAATTATGGACAAGTTGGTGTGTTCAACTTGTTATGCCATTTTGCAAATATAAGAAACTTTTGCAGTTGCTGTATTCTAATGCGCTGCAATCTTATTCTAGGTCGCTCCAAAGAAGATCGTGGAACGTAAAGAACGCTCTTTGTTTTTGAGTCTGATAAAATGGGAGACCGTATCACAGCACACCGAGGAGCGATCCCTGGGTACCAAGGACATTGGTAAACTGAAGAATTTCTTTCGTAGTAAGGCACTGGAAGGCTTCTACAAGGAGGGTGTAATCGAGAAAATCAACTATGTCAAGTCATTGGAAGATGTCCCTAAAGACGATATCAAATCATAAATTATTCACAGCTTAAAAAGACCTTGTCACGTTTTGATAAAGTGACAAAACTAAAAAAAATGTTTTAGATTTGCAAATTTTCATTGTAGTTTTTACTCCAAGAGTCAGTGGTTCGAGCTTAGGTGTGGATTACTTTGTATTCCCTCCTTCGAAGAAGAGGGGGTATATTGTTTTGCTAGATGTCGGTCGGTCTGTCTGTAGACCAGTTCGTTTCCGAGCAATAACTTGCGAATGAATTGACCAATTGGCTTGATACTTCCCATGTGCATTGGCCTTTGCCAGTAGATGACCCCTATTGGAATTGGGGTCACAAGGTCAAAGGTCACTGTCACACTGAGAGCGACAATTGTTTCCTATCAATAACTTGGGAACGGAGGGACCGATTGGCTTGATACTTGGGAACGGAGGGACCGATTGGCTTGATACTTCCCATGTGCATTGGCGGTCACTAAGTTAAAGGTCAAGGTCACTGTCACAATAAGTGTGAAAATCGTTTCCGATCAATAACTCGTCACAAATTGACAAATTGACTTGATACTTCACATGTGCATTGGCCTTGGACAGTAGATGACCCCTATTGAAAATGGGGTCATTTGTTCAAAAGTCACGGTCACTGACATTTAGTGTTAAATTGGTTTCGGTTCGATATGTCATCAAAGTAGAGTGATGGTCCTCATACTTTGCAGATGCATTGATCTGGATAAAATTAACTCTTATGGTCAGTTTTGTTGCAAAAATCCTGTGTCAAGGCCCTGTTCGGGGGGTAATCTGTCTCCGACCGCGGAGCTCTNAATGTTTACAATTATCAATTTAAATCATTTAATGACAAACTTTAAAAAAATCCACAATCTGTGAAAATGTTCCTTTAAGGACATGAGAAGAATCTTTAAACATTTTGCTTCATTTCATTTTGTGCAATTAAAAAAAGGCTGAACATTCTAGTAATTTTTGTAATGTCAGTTTTTTTTCAATATTTGCAGGTGTTATTAAAAATGTTGTAGTTGTTTTCTTTTTTTAATGTAAATGAGTTCATTGTTTACAAGGCATTATACACTCTGAACGTGCCATTTTGACGAATGAATTATTACTATAAACTCATCTTACTTTTCATTTACGATAACTTTATTTGCAATGTTTCACTTTTGTCTTTATAGTTAGCACTGGGATACTAAATACTTTTTTGATGTTTTGTTGACTTTGTACTTCTCCATGTCGACATCATCTGATTCTAATGTTCATTGTTTCCAAGGCATTATACACATACACTCTGAACGTGCCATTTTGACGATTTAATTATTATTATGAACTCATCTCACTTTTCATTTACGATAACTTCATGTGTAATGTTTCACTATTGTCTTTATAGTTAGCGCTGGGATGTTTTTAGGGAAGGGTGTTTCTTCCGGAGGGTGTTTCTTCCGTACTCCTTTCACTATTGCCTTTATAGTTGCACTGAGATGCTAAATACTTTGTTGTATGTTTTGTTGACTCTGTACTTCTCTATGTCGATGGTATTTATTGTGCTTTGACATTGTATAATGTTTATGCAATAAATGACTTGGACTTGGAGTGAAACCGAGAACATTATGTCATGTTTATATAGCCACAATCAATTTAAAATGCTTAATTATTACCTTGTATCACACCGATTGTGCTAAAAACAATCGATACTTACCTTTTTGATTGTCATTGTTGTCAACCTAACAGCATTTAATCTGCTTTGTATACTGTGACGAACACTTCACTCTTAAGCGCAAAGTCGGTATATTTCTATGTTGTCTTCTCTCTGAAGCAATAAAACTGACGACCAATTAAGATAATTTGTAACAACACCCCAAATAATCGCAATTATCGCTATAACATGCCACTTTGAGGCAGTCAGCACGCTCCACTGATTTCAGCAGTATCGCTTACATGATGGAAATATTTTGCGACTGCCGTGAACCGGCTGGTAAACAGAGCGTCTTATGTCATTTTAAGGAAATATAACGCAGAAAAATGTGGATTTTCGATATATCGCCATTTGAGAAAATCTGGCACCAGATTTTTAGCTCGGCTGTTTTCGAAGAAAACCCGAGGTTTTGTCATAGCCAGCTCGTCGTCCGCCGTCCGGTGTCTGCCGTCCGCCGTCCGCCGTCCGCGTCGTTCTAAAACCTTACCATTGGCTCTAAAATCAAAGTGCTTCCACCTACAACTTTGAAACTTCATACGTAGATGCACCTTGATCACTTCTACATGCCACACCTATTTTTGGGTCACTAGGTCAAAGGTCAATGTCACTGTGACCTCTTATATAAAACGTTATTTATTTATTTATTTATTCAAAACTGCACCAACAGCCGAGCGTTGGCACCCGTTATGCGATGCTCTTGTTTAATTTTGCGACAATGGCGATCGACAGCGGGAACCCTGCTTTTCCATGAATACCTTTTGTGAAGCACATTTTGTGTTTGATCTTAATTAATACTGTTTACGGGTTTCATACATAAATCGTTTTATAAAGTTCAAGGTATTCATTTGCATGTCTGTTTTAAGGTTAATCATTGCGTAATGCACGTCCGGGCCCTCTCTAACCATTAGGGAAAGGTACTCAGGTCCCTCATGAGGGGGGATTTTCGCGGCGTTTCCCTTTAATGGGGGAAATTTTTTACTTACTCTCTCATTAGTTCATTTGTTCATGTTTGCACTATTTTCATAGCTTTTTTCAGAATTTAGTTTTTTTGACTAGATTTTCTTAAATTGGAATTGAGATATAATAATCCTAAGACACTTCTTCTAAAAAAGGGGGAATTGTTTAAAAAAATAGGGGAAAAAGGTATACCTTTTTGATGGGGGAAGGGGCCGATATTCTGCCCCCAAAAAACGGAGATCGAGGGCCCTGCACGTTATGCGCGTAGTCCAAAACAGTCGACAAAATTTTCCTAACCTCGGATTCCCCTCAATCACACCCCTGATTATCGCAAATTGTAGAAAAACCAAATTAAAATACAAGCAAGCAAATAAAAAGTGTGGGACGGAAACATCCCCGTGAATTTTGAAATTATTTAAATGTATGCCTACAGCACACAACTCGGATACGATATCGTAAAAACCATTTCATGTTTATTTCAGTAGGTAAGCGGACGAAGGTGACGTAAAAAATAAAAAAAATCATCTTACATTTCTTACATAAATTTGATAATAGGCAAAACACAGAACCGTCGTACCCCGAACTAGGTAATCCTATATCGACAATAGAAATAAAAAGGCAACAATGCGGAGCATAAACAATAAAGCGCATGATCATGACAATTTACGTATGAATACTTTACAGAAACAATACATAACACCATCAAGCCGTTAGAAACATTATGTTATTACATACTTGACGAAAGGCGTTTTCCACGCACGTGAGCATCCGGAGTTATCATACCAATACATAAACGTGGCAACATGTCAGACCCAAATACTTATCGGAACATTACTTTAATCATTGTTTTGCAAAACTGTTTACAAGTATATTAAATGAACGTCTGAAACAATATGCAGAAAAAAGACAGTCTAATGGATGCACTTTTTAGTTTTAAACCAAACTGTAGCACGGTCGATGCAATATTTATTATTTATGCCCGTATAAAAAGGCGGTTGCAGAATAAAGATAATCAGTATTGTTGTTATATTGACTATCAGAAGCCATATTCATTCGCGGTCAATTATGGAGTAAAACGATTAATGTGGGCATCGACGGAAAACTCTTAACCCTTTTTCGATCCATGTACGAAGGAGTAAAATTTCAGGTTCAACACATGGGTAAATTATAAGACATATTCAGTAGAAACGTTGGTTTGTTTATTGTTTTCGCTCTTTATTAGTGATATCGAATTTGATTTGAAGAATGGAATAAACGCCGGCACTCCATTCGATCAAATATCGATCTATTATTATTCGCTGACGATGCGGTTTTATTTTCTGAAACACAGGAGGGTCTTCAAGAATCGTTATCCAATTTAGCATTTGAAAAATCAAGTATATCCATTTTAACGTTTTACTAAAGGTCAATAACTAGAAATTGTGAACCATTTTAATTACCTTTGAATCGTCATGTCAAGCGCCGGTTCATGTGTGCCCGCAACAAATACACTTTATGGAAAAGATTTAAAAGCAATGCATTCATGGTTTACCCTAAAAAAAGACATTAACGTATCTATAAATGTAATGTTTTCTATATTAAACGCTTTTGTATCACCCATTTTAAACTATAACTGCGAGGTTTGGATATTTATCAAAGCGGAAAGCATTGATCGCGCTCATCGTTAATTATGTAAAAAGTATGAAATGTCAAAATGTCAACACAATCATTACCGCTCTATGCCCAAGTTGGTTGATAAACCTTGTGAATATGTGTGATATAAAATATTGCATGATAGCAATACATGGTCACGGGTCCTTTCTAGACATGCATGTCCTATTCCCATGCAGCCTGCAGGTTTTAATTCAATAATCATGCAGATTTTGTCTGTTTGTAAATCTTTATGTTTTATATGTTAAACATTAAAGTTCTAATCAAATCACAAGATAACCATTGAAAGAAATATTTTTTGCGAGATGTAGACAAATTATTAGTATTCAGTTGATTGTATATCAAACGACATCTCATCGATTGTATTATGATGTTATAAAAGTGTGATTTAATACATACTTATGTATCATATTTTACACATATATGTGTTGTAAGCCCAATTTAGTACTTGTTTGTGTATCAAATTAATTAATTTACATAAAAATAATTTGTTTCAATTGAATTGCTTAACACTTTGTGCTACTACTGTTTGTAAAGGGCTCCATAACAAATTGATATACATGGATTGTCCTAAAATAGTACGCACTGGTTGCATGGAAGAATTATCTACACAACCATTTATCTTAACAATATGTGTTTACATCTTACCTGACACACATGACTTTATGGTTAATACTGCGTATTATTGTAATCGTTTCTTTTTTGTTGTGTTCCATCTACAATATATTGTCGCAAATTCTCCAAATATGATTCAAATTATAATTCTATAAGAAAATAAATCCTCCCTCCCTGCATGAAATCGGCCATAGCAGTTCCGAGATATTGCTCCGGACACGTAAGTGTTCCGGACGGGCGGGCGAACGGACAATAATATCACCCGCGTACCGTGGGGAATAAAAATATTAATATCAATACAATTGTTTACATTTTATTTAGAAGTTGCATTTATACAAATCCTGGTCGATTGGTAAAAATTTTGAGTTAAACATGCCAATATACATAGTGTCAGCAACACGTTTTAAGCACGTTCTCACAACCAATGCACATACGTTGATGAATGTAACAAGACTGGCATAGTACTCGCACCCCAGACCTTTTAATCCAATTGGTATGAACACGACTTTTAAAACCTGGGTCGATCTTAATTTGACAATCTTTAAAGAGGACCACTACCAGTACATATACGATTTTATAAAACATGACTGTAAAACCTCAGAGCCTTGCGGTTTCAGATAAAGCTTTCGAAAGTGTAATTGTGTGTAACTAGATATCACCTACATGTTAGATACAAAATTTGGACTGTGTGGTTTTACAGATTCTTTTTGCCATTTTGCTTATTAAGTTTACATGAACCATGTGAACCATAACTAATAAAGTGGGTTGTTACCCCAGAACATTTTGTGTACTAGACTTCTATAGATCGTGATATACCAAATATAAATCTTCTTAGTCTTGCGAATTCGAAGAAGATTTGTGAAGTTTTCACTTCTTTAAAGGTACTTGTTCACAGTTTGTCATAATTGCAATTTTCCAACTTTTTGGCACAGATTCAAAAAATAAATTTACAATGCACATAAGGGAGTAAAACAAGACTAATAACATAGACTGATACTGTAAATACCAATCATCCTTAGAAATTGATAAAATTATAAGTCGTTACAAACACGAAACGATTGAATAATTTGGAGAGTTCTGTTGTTTTCATTTTATTTTGTAACATTACATGGATTGCTTATATAAAGAATAAAATATCTGAAATTTGGTAGCAGCATTGATGGCCGAGTGGTTTCGGTGCTAGCCTTTTATTATAAAGGTCAGAGATTCGAGCCCAAGTGCAGTTAGCTTTTTTTTCTTCTTTCTTTAATTTTCTTATTGTTTTATACTGGAGTTATTTAGTTCCGATGCTTGCATTAATTAATTTAAAACATTTAATCACAAACTTCAAAACATGCCAAAATCGGTGAACAAGTCCCTTTAATCTTATGCAGCTCTTGTCATAAGCGCTGTTAAAAATGTTGTAGTAACACAGAGATAATTAAAGTGAAGTTTCATGAAAATCTACCAAGCAGCCATAATAAAAGGAAGTGTTAAAATGAACCGTTGATAATGTATGCAAGCAGACACGCACATATGGACGATGGACAATATGCAATCACAAAATATCACCAATTTATCTGTATTTGATGAGCTAAAAAAACACTTAAGCGAAAATTTATAAGGTCAGGTTAACGCTTTTGTAAAATATCACATTTTAATTATGAGTTCTACAATCTTTAATATGATAATACATTTTGGAACAGTTGAAGTTTCATGCTAGTGATTAAAACCCTAACAAATTGTCATGTTTTTGTGCGCGGTTGATGCGTTTTAGTTGTTTCAGACATTTGTTAAATTTCATGTACGTTTTATTTCCAGTTTGTTTTAAGTCAAATAATCGCGCACTCTGAGTCCCTGTTTAATTATGTCATGTAATCATTAAAAGTCGAAGGAAAAAAGTAATCAAGTTGTTGTAACGACGAAATTAAAAACGTGCGCGTGGCAGGTCTCAGTTGAAAATGGCGATGTGAATGCGTATTGATGGAAAACAAGAGTTAAAATGGCAATCTTCTGGATCTCGCAGTTAAGAAGCAAATATAAGTTTTTCCTCGAATAAATTTATTTTCGCTTGCAAAATTAATCGTTCGATAAGACCTATTCGGCATAGATCGGAACAACTGGTATGGCTGCGCAGTCCTATCTGCTAATGTGCACACGCTTTTTCGCGCGGATATGATAAAACTATTGAACACATAAAAATACGCCCGTTTAATAAAGGAGAGTTCGAGCGTTCTGGCGGAGTTTTCGGGGCATTAATTTGTCCGGCATAGATGTATTTTTAACTGAATTGCCATCAGTGATATAAATGATCACGCGAATGAACTATGTCAAAGGTCAAGGTAACAATGTAATGTCAATGGTCAAATTCGGGAAATTTGTACTTGCACAATTAAATGGAGTGTTTGAGGTAAAAGTAATAAGTGAAGGTCAAATGTCATATGCAGGAAATTGACACTTTGTCCGGAGCAGAACTTTGTTAAGCATCGATGGAATTTTATACAACTGTGCAAATGTGATCAAAATAATGAGAAGGGTAGGTCACTAGGTTTTTTAACCAATAAAGGTGAAAGGTCAAAACACATTTTTAATATAATTAAGGATATTGAAATAACCTCGCTGTAGTTGCAAACATATTGAGTGGGGCATACTAAGACTCTTGTCACAATCATTGTCAAAGTTAAGATAAAAGAAATAAGTTTAGACTTTTTTCCAATATTTACCTTAAGAACACAGTACTGACGGGCGTAGCTTTCTGCCAATGACACTCTTGTTTGTAAAAAGTAATATACATTATCAAGAAGTGAAGCCAATATGAAAACAACAACGACAACAACGACACCATTTGTGTCGTGTTCTGAGAAAACTGGGCATAATGCATGTGCGTAAAGTGTCGTCCCAGATTAGCTTGTGCAGATCGCACAGGCTAATCAGGGACGACACTTTCCGCCTAAATTTGATTCTTGCTAAGAAGAGACATTATTTAAACGAAAAATTCCATAAAAGCGGAAATTTTCGTCCCTGATTAGCCTGGGATGACAATTTACGCACAAGCATTATGTCCAGTTTTCCATCAAGTCCGTTTGCTTACTGACATTTTAGCGAGAGCGCATATCTGTGAGTTATCATCAATGACAAATTGGTAGACATCTTAAAATAACGTCCTTATCTCTGCGGCTACTTGCGCTGTGTTCCCGTTCTCCATGTACCGATGGTGGCGGTGGTCCTGATGGCTTCCAGATGACTCTGGCTTTCACCGCCCGTCATCTTACGCCAGCTAAAGGTCCATCTTCTTCTAGGTCCGCGATATCTGTTGTCATGCTGTTCTGCGTTGTTGTTGCTAGCGGGTCTTTAATAGGGAAGGATAGCTGGCACAACGCACAGCCTTCCTTCTTTTTAAGTCGGGCTTGTTACCGTCCCTGGCGGAATTTAACTTCTAAATAACATCTGGCGTCTCGAAGAACAACTACATATATTACTCGACTGGGAACGTAAGAATTTATTTTCTTACTTAAGACATTGTAAATCACATGGCAACCGTACTTTTCTGTCAAGTCGTTGGCTAATTTAAAAATTACAAATAATGTGTGGTAAACGCAAGTTTAGCGCAAGTCAAACGTTCTTAAAAGACACGATAGTGCCGCATCAAGGGTTTGTTGTTTATCAACAATACTGCCTTGACTGTTTGGCATTAACAATGCTCCATACTGGGAGGCTCAAATGAATATAGTAGCATATGGCAGATAGCTTTTGAGTAATAAGATATGGCGTCCTTTTGAGTGAACAGTCTTAAATAAAAGGAGCTGGACTTTGCTAACACTTAGCATGTTTAAGCCCGGTGCTATATTGATCAATTCACAATATGCGCATTCAACTAATACGAAGTATATACTTACAATGTGATCACTATTCAGTCATTTGACTGGCATGATTTTATATATATATATATATAGTCACGTAACAATTTCACGAAAATGGTTTCTTCCGCGCACGGTATTAGTTTTCTTTTAACATTTCCACAACGCCTAATACATTAATTAGATATAAATTCATGGATTTCAATATATGTTGAAAACAATGGGTACAATGACCCCTTGCTTGAACATTAAGGGTTCAGATGAAATTTTATGTGGCCAAAATAATAAAGCACAGAGTTAGTGTGTATGCGTATACGAGTTGAATAATATGTATATATGTCTTCGTATACATTTTAGTCAAATAAAATTCGATTTAAAACAATTTATATTATATAGGATATATTATTGATTTAGCTTCACGGTTACATTTTCATCAAACTGATGAAAGGCAGATAATTTGCAGGAGAAAAAAGTGAGAAAATGCAAAATATTTGCATCAAAAAGCAGGATTCTGCTGCCAATGCATTCCCCGACCTTTATGTTTGCACTATGAGCCGCCTAAAGCGTCTTTTTAAATTCCTTTGTTAACACATGTTTATTAAATATCTAGGTCTCATTGAAATTTGAAGTTTATTTCCATCATTCGTACTAATTACATGATTATAAATACATATTACTGAGATTCGCTCCAGTGCCGCATAGTTTGAACATCTAAACCATATCAATTATCGGCATATACTCAATGCAGGTGAGATAACTCGTGCGGGCTGAACTGGTTTGTATGTGGAGTTTTTTACCATTAAATGTTTAAAAGAATGAAACTGCGGGCAAATGCATGGAAAGGATGAGTTTTTCATTTATGAATTAATTATAATATGTTTTATATACGAAATCAATCCACATAAATAGAAACATGTAAATCATATAATTTTAGAAAGTAAATACTAGCTTATATTTTTTCGCATAGATTAAGTAACAACTTTAACTTGTTATTAGTATGTTTAACGTGGGGTTTATGAACAATTGTACTATGACAGCAAAATAAATGCTGGCTATGAAATATGGTGTTCAAGAGAATGTACATCATTATTCAGGACCTGTAGTCATATAGAATAGCGGTGAAATGCGAATATATAATATTGCAAATATCAGTTTTATTGTGGCATCATATTCTTAGCTTCGTACGACGTTATGAAGAAACCTTTAGGATTCTAGATTTAACCCTTTAAGCGCTGGAACCGAATTTTAAAGGCCTTTGCAAACAGTTTGGATCCAGATGAGACGCCACAGAACGTGGCGTCTCATCAGGATCCAAACTGTTTGCTATTCTGATAGTATTCTTTGAAAACAATCGAAGAAAATGCTAATTTTAGAAATTCAGCAGACGAAATTTGAGCAGACGACAAATTACCCAGCATGCAAAGGGTTAAATATGCGTGGCAAGGTGTAGATCGTACTACGGTCGATCGTTGTATAACGGATAACTAATGACTCCGAGTCTCATTTCAACGTATTAATCATGCATTCAGTAATTCAACCATTAAACATCGAAATGATACATGTCTTTCCTATTGAAACATGCCAGAGGTTTTAAATTTCCGACAAATATTATGTGTTTGCAGCGCGAATTTCATGGAGCACTAATAATGCAGTAAATCTAACCCAGTGATGGCATTTTGGTGTTGAAATATATTAGAAGTCATAATCATC
>VMBQ01013201.1:7922-18155 GCA_007657795.1 Dreissena rostriformis
ATACGAAATATAACTGGATATTTTTTTAATTATTCATCTGCAAATGTTTTCTTAGAAATTGACAAACTTGTAAATGATTGTTAAATACAGGGTTTTTTTTGGCCCGATTTTATAGCCGAATAACGGCTATATTCCCAATTGCAAAAGGTATACTTTTTTCCCAAATTTTTATTTTTTAGAAGTGTCTAATGATTATTTTATCACAATTTTATTTCAATTACATGTAACAAAGTACATAATAATGATTTATATGATTTTAATTTGAATTATTATACAGAGTTATATCAATATATATGGTTGTACTAAAGTGCTACCAAAGAAGGCTACTGAATTTATTTTCCCAATTTCTTGAAAATGCCGATAAAATTCCCAAATCCAAAGCCATGGGCTATCTTCCCAAAAAGGGGAAAAAAAGCCCTGAAGTGGACCTTAACACAAAACTTCACCAAATTTTCAATTTTCTAAGTATAAAAAGGGCACATAATTCTGTCAAAATGCCAGCCAGAGTTATCTAACTTTGCCTGCCCAGTCCCCTCATGATAGTAAGTAAGTGTACAAAGTTTGAATGCAATAGCTTTGATACTTTATGAGAAAAGTGGACCTAAACACAAAACTTAACAGGACGCAGACGCCGACACTCAAGCGATGACAATAGCTTAATTTTTTTTTTCAAAAAATAGATGAGCTAAAAATGAGCCTTGCTCAGTGAAGAGGGGTTTAATGCATGTGTGTAAAGTGTCGTCCCAGATTAGCCTGTGCAGTTGGCACATGCTAATCAGGGACAACCCTTTCCGCTTTTATGATATTTTCAGTTTAAATAATGTATCTTCTTAGCAAAAATCCAGTATAGGCGAAAAGTGTCGACCCTGATTATCCTGTGCGGACTGCACAGACTTATCTGGGACGACACTTTACGCACATGCATTAACCCCCTTTTCACAGAGCGGGGCTTATTTGTACAATTGCATTTTTGTCATGATATTGCTGTATCCCACTTGTCCTTAAAGTAAATTGTTGGAAAACTTGAAATATAACTAGACCATACACCATTAAAGAGGGAGGCTCAAACGTCAAGCAACAAACCACTACTGCCAACCTGCAGCCAATCTCGTTGACATTCTCACCTTGGCCTCTGACTCGGCCTGCTTGGTCTGCAGCTGGTCCCGTTCCTCCCTCAGCAGCTTGTTACTGTCGTGCAGCAGGTTGTACGACTCCACACGATGCATCAGCTCAGCATGCTGAGCAGCCGTCTGCAGGCCAGCCTATGCACAACGTACAAATAGTGACTTATGATGAATGTCACGTCTCGTTCAGGCATTCAGTGAAAATATTTGAGCCTCACTCTGTGAAAAGGTGGTTAGATGCATGTGCGAAAAGTGTTGTCCCAGATTAGCCTGTGAAATCTGCAGTGTGCGGACTGCACAGGCTTATCTGGGACAATGCTCTAAAGACATGCATTAAGCCCCATTTTCCCAAGGCAAGGCTCCATAGGCAAACAAACTTCTAAAATATTGGGACCTCTTCAAGACAGTGCAACATATTAAGAATTTCATATTCTTTGATAGCGTTATACAAAATCATTTAACAAATGCTGTCTGTCATATAACAATCATTTAACAGCTGTGTAACAGACTTCTGAAGAATGTGTCGCATCATTCTAGTCATTATCTTAATGTTCATTTAAGGTGACGTTTTAGCGAATACTTGTATGTTTCTGCAGTTTATTGATTAAAATTAACAAGTGATCATATAAATTAATATTTTCACGAGTGGTGTTACCAAGGTTTTCTGACATTACCAAGGTTAACTGACATTACAAAGGTTTTTGACATTACTTAGGTTACCTGATGTCACCAAGGTTTTCTGAAAAAACCAAGGGAACCATACTTGCCATAACAAAAGTCAACTAATATTAAAAAATTAATGGGATGGTTCCAAGGTTACCAGACATTACCAATGTCATCTTAGATCTATGTAACCAAGGTTACCCATGGTTACCAAGGAAATGTACCGTTATGACGCCTACCTGTGCCTGTTCCCGCTCCTCAGCAAGCTGCGTGTTGATCGACTCTAGCTGACGTTCAAGCGCCTCACATCTCTGTTTGAGGCGCGAGACTTCGGTTTCCACGACGTCAAGCTTGCCTTCAGCGATCGACTTCTGCTTGCGAATGTACCTAGTATGCAAAACACATGAAGTAAATTTAATGATTATTTATATATAATATACGTAATATGACCACTTTATACTGTGCAGACAGTAGTACCCACTATAGAACAGTAAGCACTGCACATTGCAAGCCTCAGTTTGGAATCATCAATAAATTATTGTATCATATAAATTGCTTACAATTGAAATGTGAAACTCGTCTATTCTATCATTGAAACACAGAAATCAGAAAACATAAATGTTACAGAATAAAGCTTATGCTTTTGACATACAAAAACAATCATGATCAATTTTATTATATAAAGTATCTGATTTAAGTCAGGCGAACGCAGGTATGCATTAACTACAATTTTCATGAACAATTCATAAGTTTGTGCTGTCTTGTAAGCCTCTCACAGTGCAGCAAGTTTTTGCCTTCTTTATAAAGAACCTGTAAAAGGTACTTTCAAGTGAGGAAAAACTACAAAATTCCCAATGATGTCTGAAAAATTCCCAAAAGGACGTTTTTTTTTTTGTCAATTTCATTCCAAAAGTGCATTATCTGCAAATGAACAAATCAAATGAGCACTGAAACACAACACTTCAAGTTTAAATGCATATAAATGAATTGGTTTGAGCAATTTATACTTAGCAATTTAAAAGACCCATAATTCCCAAAATTCCCAATGTGAAGATTTCACGACACTTTTTTTTCTTCAAATTTCATTTTTTTTTGCGCTCATTTTTCTCAATTTGTATGGTACCGGTATTTTTCCCAATTGGGCAAAATAAATCGCTGCAGTGCCTGTACCTGTTGACTTCCAGTAGCTGCTCCACAGACTTGGCGCTGTCATCATCGAGGGCCGATGTGGTGGTAGAGGAGCCTGGTTTAGGTCTGGGACTGAGGGCAGCCTTCTCCTGGGCTGAGATCACCTGGCTACTCAACTGCAGACGCAAACAATGTACGCTTAACCATTTACTACCATTATGTTTATTTACCGAAGCCCTAACCCAGTTGTATATTTATGAAATTTATGTAATCATAATTTACTTTATTTTAATGAAAGGCATTTTACCAGGAGCGTCGGTATTTAGGTAAGTCGTAGCGTACGACTGGTTGTACTACCGTTGATGAAACCGCCTCCAGATACCCAATTGACGCGTTTGCAGTCCCTTATAAAATTTATTTTAATTCAAGACCTTTCTCACTCTAGCTTCAAGTTTTAAAGGCTTCCAACACTAACATACTGATTTTGTATTTTTATGCTGGTTGCATATCCAGCCATTTTCACTCTGTTTCTGAGTAGGAAAGGGTTAAATAAACCTATTGACACATACCAGAAAAGCATGGCGGATATTGAATAAGGATCTTAGTAAAAAACACTAGAATCCTTTTCAGTGTTTAGTTTTCAAGCAAAGGACAGTGTTCTCTGTATAGGTCACATTACAGTAAGAAGATTATCCACGTTATTCGGCTGTACCTTGTTCATCTGCATGTGCAGGGCTCGTGTTTCCTGTGTTGTATCCTCTAGACGGGCGGCCATCTTGTTTTTCTCCTCTGTCAGCATCTCTTCCCGCAGTTTGGAGGACCGCTGAACAAATGTGGACAATATTAATATAAGTTAAAGGCCTGGGTGTATAGTCTGATTATGATACTAGACTCATCTTCAATTGACTTTGAAATTTACCCCCCCCGATCATTGGGATATAAGTCGTCTGTTTACATTCGGCGCAGTATGCAGCCACGGCACATTGGCTTATTTCGCTCACAGGTACCCATTCATACTCCTGGGTGGAGAGGAACAAGCGTGGGATTAATTTTTTGCTCAGGAAAATTCCGTGGTCTGGGCCGGATTCGAACCAGGGACCTTCAGATTCCAAGACTAGCATCCTACCAATAGACCACGGTCCCACGCAATATAAAGAATTTTGGTTTAAAGCAAACACAATTGCGCTGACCTGAGATCACAAGAAACTAAACTATTCTCTGAGTGTTTAGTGTTTATAAGGGTTCACAACAGACTTACAAGAAAAACTACTCCAACCCAGAACAGTCATGTTCTTTAACAAATAACAATCATTTTAATTTTCGAACTCAGCACAGATATAATAACAATACAATTTAAAATGTTCTTAGCATGTTAAATGAGTGGATAAAAAATGAGTTTTTCAAATGGTTTAACCCCAAAAGAAAAACTGTCCTCCTCGTGTTTTTCAATTGACAAGAACAATAACTAACTCAATTGAGAAATTATCACAATGTCCTGGGCAAGTTTCAAGTAGATTGCACAAACAAATTTGACTTCTAAAGTGTCCACAGACTGTTTCTTTAATTTAAATGAGTGACCTAGTTTTTTTACCCACAAGACCCAGTTTCGAACCACACCGGGCAATAATTGAGGCCTCTTGAGTGTTCACAAACTTTTTCTTCAATTTGACCAAGTGACCAAGTTTTTTACCCATCGTGGTACCCTGTTTCAAACAATATAAATGGCTTCTAGAGTGTTCACAAGGTAAATGTTGACGATGGACAAAGCACGACGGACAAAAGGTGTTCACAAAAGCTCACCATGAGCAAGTGGTTCTCAGGTGAACTCAGAACACTGACAACCAATCCATAAGTCCCTCAGGGTAATGGACATTTCTTAAACACTTAAAGTGTTTCCCACCCAACTAAAGATGAACTGGTAAGAAACCCAGGAAAATCTTGCATGTATCCGTGCTATACTCTGAGCACGTAAAAGGGCCGACGAGTCTCTTTGTAAAAGGCTAAGGTACCGTACCCACTTTCCTTGTATTTCAATAGTGATCTTCCTTTTGCTGTTCCAACAGCTAAAGCAAAAAGAAACATTAGAAATAAGTGCGTGCAGTTTCATGGCTTACCCTTAACCCCAAGGTCAGATAAATATGAACCTGGCTTTGTGAAAACGGGGTTTAATGCATGTGAGTAAAGTGTCATTCCAGACTGCACAGGCTAATCAGGGACGACACTTCCCGCTTTTATGATATTATTCCTGTAAACAAAGTCTCTTCTTAGCAAAAATCCAGTTAGAGCAGAAAGTGTTGTCCCTGATTACCCTGTGCAAACCGCACAGGCTAATCAAGGACCACACTTAACGCACATGCATTAAACCCCGTTTTCAAGGAGACAGACTCATAAAGGGCTTTTTTTCCTTCTTTAGCAAGGGCCTTTTAAAGAACCCTTTCCCCCTAAGAGAATTTCTTCAAAATGATGCAATTTTCCCAAAATTTCAAGCTTACTTTGGGAAATTTATTTTTCCCTTTCTCAGTTTTGTCGATATTTTTTTCCCCAAAATCAAAGGCCAGGCCCTTTCCAAAAGCCGTGTCATATCACACAGACACGTTACTAACCTCCAGTTCTGTCAGCCGCTGCCCAGTGGTTCTACACTCATCCTCCTTGGCGCTCAGTTCCGCGTTGAAGCCCTCGAGTTTCCTCTTCAGCGCTGTGAGTGCCTCTACATCAGCAGCGTGCAACATGAGCTCGCGCTCGTACTTGTCTTGCGCCTCACGGGAGTTGGATGTCTGCTGCTCACATTCCTGAACATTAAGTTATTATATGAGCTGCGTTCTAGGAAATCTGGGCTAAATGCATGTGCATGTGCATAAAGTGTCGTCCAAGCTTAGCCTTTGCAGTCCGCACAGGCTAATAAGGGACAACACTTTTCCCTTAAATGAAATTAAGATGTCTGCTGCTCACATTCCTGAACATGAAGTAATTATATGAGCATTTATTGAGGTAACGGGTTCGAAACCCAATGTTGGAGGGAAACCCACTCGCACTCATACTTGTCTTATGCTCACGGGCGTTGGATGTCTGCTGCTCACATTCCTGAACAAGAAATTATTATATGAGCATTTATGGAGGTCACCGGTTCGAAACCCACTGTTGGATCGTTCTTTAGATCTCCCCTAAAGACACCAAGTACTTGTTCTACTATATGAGCATTTATGGAGATCACGGGTTCGAAACCCACTTTGGGATCGTTCTTTAGATCTTCCCTAAAGACACAAAGTACTGGTTTTACCCAGGAAACACACTCAAGAGCGTTTCAATAAGCCTTTGGCTTTTGATGCAATCAAGCTTAAATAAATAGTTTAAAAAATAAATTATACATTCATGGTCAATATTAGTGCTGCAACAATACGACAAAAACGGTATTGCAATATATTGTCAGTTCAAAAACCTGTATTGCAATATATTGCAATATATTGCTTACTTGTACCAGAATTATAACTCACCAGCTAATCACCAAAACCAACTTAATTACATGAACATAACCTTTGTATTGTATGTTTAGGTTCTAGTTATATCCTATTGGCAATTCTAGCCTTTTTTACAAAATGCATTATAAACACAATTAACTCTTATTTTGGCTTTACAAAGAATTTTGTTATAAATGAAAGATTAGTATTGTCATTTTGTCCATTGGATATTCCCATTAAACATTAAAAATGCTGCGCAATTGTGTGCTGTATACTGTATAGTGTATACAATAAATCTCTGGGACATTAACATTAATTGATTATAAATATGCTACAAGTACAATATGACCAAGTCATTACTGTTTTATTCAAACTGGTAAAGCATATTTATTGCTCAGTTTACAAAATTTTGTGGTGCCGCTCAAGTGCGAGAACAAATTGGATGTTCCGCCACAACATTTGACACCATCCTTACACCGCTTACAATATCCTACCCCTTCCTCGATCTCATTCGTTTCTCTCTTCCTTTTAAGACTTAAATATGCCCAAAACAACACTTTTTCCCTTGGAATTGTCTATAAAGTCAAACTCGGCGTTCGTTTCGTCTGCCATTTTGAGAACTATTACAAAAGCCGACAAGAAGATTAATAACCCGAAAGAGAATTGTGGATGTTTAAAAGCCGGTCTTGTAACTTATCAGAATACTGTTACGTAATTTGTTTTGGATCATTATTACTTCTGTTTATAATAACATTAATTTACATTTTTATTATGTAATTAATTGTGTTTTTTATCGTATTTACATAAGCTTCATCTTAAATATAACAGTATGACACGCAAAAGCAGATCTTGCGGACTCCCATGTAACAACGCTACTCCGTATACTAGACTTTTAAGAATGCTAGTTTTACGTAACACATTTATTTTTTCTAAACACCGATTTGTTTTGTTTACTTTGATATCATTATTTCGGATGGCTTTTCTGGGCGAAATGTGGATGATTTTTTGTAGAATTTTCGTACCGGTATGATGAAAATCGTATCGCAATACAATATGCGGATTGCGTATTGCGATATATACCGATACACCGGTATTTTGTTGCAGCACTAGTCAATATACTGTACACAACATAACCTGTTATGTTAACATCATCGGATTCCAAGTTATAAGGTCAGATTTTTGTGTTTACATTTTATGCAATCAAGCTTGATTTAAGGGAAACACTTAAGCTTTATTATTACATTTATTTGAAATAATGACTTATAAACAAACAAGGCTTGTCACCATAGGATGACATATGCCCCTTTTTCCCACATTTTTCTAAACCTAAACGCAAAGTGTTTTTCCACATTTTTCGAAACCTAAACGCAAAGTGTGACTGAATTTCAGACGAACAGACAGACGATCACTATATGCCACCCTTCAGGGGCATAAAAATGCAAATTCCTTGAATTGATATATATCCCTGCGAATTTCAAAATTGTGTGACTGATGGACAGACAGAATTACAGACTGACTGATGGACGGAATGACCGACAGAAAACGCCAATTCTATATCCCTCCGCCAGTCTGTGTCTACACTCGTCTGGTTATTTAGTTTCCCAGTTTACAGTTTTCTTTGATTATTTGCATCTGTGAAAAAACAAAAATGAAATTTCTCATTTCATCAATCTGTTAATAAGTCCTTTTTAAAAATGTCCCAACTAAACAAGCAAGTCACCATTTTGTAGTGGAAATTTAGTCCACCTAGTGATCGGGAGGTCACAGGTTTGATCCCCACTGTGGTAGAATTATTTGATCTCTGCCAAAGACACCAAGTACTGGTTTTACCCAGGTCCCAAGACTCCTTGCAAAGTCCAGTACATAATCTTTCATCTAGGTGTGCTGTATCGGAAAGAAGAAGGACCTGTTTAGCGGACATCTCTATGGCGATGGCAGTCTCTCGCCTCTCATTGGACTCCTGCAGTTCATTCTCAAGCTCGGCAAGCTTTCTTCTCAGATCGGCATTCTACAAGAAAATCAAATGAAATTTGAAAGATTATGTGACCTCGTATTTCAGCTTAAAATTGGGATTTTTAAACGCTACATTCTGCACTGTGAGAGATTATAGTAGAAATATGACGAAATTACGGACATGCAGATTTTAAGTGACTGTGCTTTATAATAATGCTACTCTTTTATTATTTGAGCCTCGCACTGTGAAAAGGGGGTTTAATGCATATGCGTTAAGTGTCCGCACAGGCTAAATCACGGACGACACTTTCCGCTTTTATTGTATTTTTTAAAGGAAGTCTCTTCTTGACGAAAATCCAGTTTAGGTGGAAAGTGTCGTTCTTGATTAGCCTGTGCGGACTGCACAGGCTAATATGGGACAACATTTTAAGCACATGCATTAAAACAGCATTTTCACAGGGCAAGGCTCAAATGCAACACTTATCATATATGAACCAAGAATTGAAAACAGTTAACCTTTAAATTGATGTATTAGGAATGTGTTTATTAAGTGCAAACATAATGATGGGGGCTCATTCCCCCCATATATGTTGTGCAATAACAAAAACTTATCATATACAATGTAGCAATTTCAATAATTTAATCCAATTATTAATTTAAAACAAATCATTTTTTTATGAAAACAAAATAAAACAAGACTATTGCCAAGCAATATGGTCCCCTACCGGTGAAACTCCACCATTTTCAGCAATATTTATAGTCTATTTGTTGCCATAGCAACCGGAATTCTTGACGCAGGAACAAAATGAAATGACATGCATAATCTCCATATTGCCATCTGTCATTGTTTCAAGTTTCATGAAAAATATGAAGAACTTTTAAAGTTATCGCAGGATCCAGAAAAGTGTGACAGACTGACTGACTGACTGACTGACTGACTGACTGACAGACATATCGGAAACCATTAGTCCCCTCTGGTAAAACCGGTAGGGGACAAAAATCATATGAAATAATTCAAGATCATGAATGCAATCTGTATTACAATCAAAACTCGGTTTTATTTACAATGCCCTTTTAACAGATTATCTCTATTACCAGTTTATGACTGTCCTCGTTGACTCTGAAGTTCTCTTCAAGCAACTTGTGTCTCTCGTCTTCCAAGGATTTGTTTTGTGTCTGCAGATGCTGGCACTCTAGAAACCAGTCACAAGCAAACAGGTGAGAATGGGAACCAGTATAATTATGCAAGTGATCATAATCAATCAAGTGAAAATGATAACCAGTCCATCACAATTTAACACAATCAAACAGGTGAGAATGAGAACCAGTCTATCACAATGTAACATAATCGAACAGGTTAGAATGAGAACCAGTATAATACATGTGACCATAATCAAACATATGAAAATGAGAACCAGTCTATCACAATTGAAAATAATCAAAAACAAGTGAGAATGAGAACCAGTCTAATACAAGTAAAGTACAACAAGTAAAATGGTGACCAGTCTAATAAAAGTGATCAAAAGCAAACATGTGAACATTGGTACCCACTTTACAAAAGCCATCATAAGCAGAAATTTTAAAATTGGAACCAGTCTAATAAAAGTTATCAAATGGGTGAAATAGGGAACCGGTATAATGAAAATGGTATGGAACATCAATTTCATATTTTATTGAAATCTGTACAAACACAGAAAATATACTATCTACTAAAATTCTAAATGTTTTTTATTTGTTTTTGTTTTTTTGCCTCTTCTGATAACTGGTAGATAGGCAAGACAGAAACATTTCACAGAATATCACTAACAAGCAGAAGGAAAATAGAAAAATAATAAGAATAGAAATGAATTATACAATAAAGAAAATCAATTTCACTCAATATCAACAATTTCTTACTTTCTTCAGCTATT
>VMBQ01013204.1:6349-17467 GCA_007657795.1 Dreissena rostriformis
AATGATTATTTTATCACAATTTTATTTAAATTACATGTTACAAAGTACATAATAATGATTCATATGATTTTTATCTTTTAATTTGAATTATAATACAGAGTTATATCTATATATATGGTTGTACTAAAGTGCTACCAAAGAAGGCTACTGAATTTATTTTCCCAATTTCTTGAAAATGCCGATAAAATTCCCAATTCCATAGCCATGGGCTATCTTCCCAAAAAGGGGAAAAAAACCTGTAAATTTTTAACAAAATAGTGAAAAACGAAGCAACTGCGTTTTTCTTGTATTTTACAGAGCCGTCAAAGAAGCATGAGCCCTAAACAGTTGTGCACATATGATCAGCGTCATGCGAAAATAGGTCTTATGTCATATGCAGCCAACGTTGATCCAGACCAGCCTGCGCAATCGCACAGTCTGGTCTAGAGCTATTCTCCATAATATCCATTTTCGCATTAGTCGACTCATATGGATAGCAACATGATACAATACAGTTATTGACCTTTTTAATGTGATATAATACTTCAATGGTAAATAGTAACACTCGATTCTAGTATCTTCCTCTGATCATGCTTTAAAAAAAGCGTATCAACGAGAAATATTTGGGTTAAGATAAATCCACCCCTGAATAACACAGAACTCACTTTTAAGTAAGAAATAACCTTCATCAAAATATAACCCTGATGTATGTATTATTAATAAAAAAGCGAATGTTTACACAAAATTTCAGCTACAAGTAAGGCGTGATTTTCACCGACAACTTATGCATTGATAAAATGCACAAAAAATAATAATCAAAAACTTAACCCAATTAAATATTGTATGTGAATCCATTCTGTTTCTCGGCTTAAACTTTCTGTATTTTAAACATTTCTGTCTCATACCAGACTCTTGTGGCTAGTCGACAACAAGCAAATAATTCGTCCGAAAACCGAATGACAACTGAGTCAGAGTGATCTCCCTTCTATTTCTCCTTACAAGAAATACTTGTCAACAATAATGCTTCCTCGGGAGGATTATATACCCTCTATCGAGGAGCTGACAGTGCCAGAAGTGAAAATCTCAAGCATCGTCCTGAAAGCGGCGAGTCTGTACATGGGAAAATACTGCGATAACCAGTACAAGGTGAGTTCTGTGTTAAAATTGGTGGGTGGGGAAAATAACAATAACATTTTGGAATACATGAGTGCAGTTTATTTTACCTGTTTACTATATAATGTTATAAATAGTTATCAGCTGTATTTGAATTATTATACCCCCGTAAGCGAGGTGTGAAGTGGGTATATTGCATTTGCTGTTTTGATCGGTTGTCTCACTTTGGCGGTCGGTCACACAGGGTCCAGTCTCAATTTTGTTTTACTTTATACTATATATACAGTAGATTCCACTTAATTGAATATAGGATAATCAAATAATCCGGTTAATTGAATAGAAATTGAAAACACCAAACCATTTGCATCTCTTCCCATTGTAAAAACATTGCTTAATCTGATAGGAAATATGGCGTATTCCTGTTAATTGAATAGCCAATTATCGATTGCAAACTATAATCCAGTGTAGAATCTAATAAATCTCCAAGGATACGTATTGTATCAACAATTTTGACAGACACGCTCCATTGACTGCCTTTGTTTTCCTTTCACACCATGCATGTATGCAGCGTCTGTCAAGCATCACGTGACTAACAGGTGTAGTATGCGGGCCAAGTACAATGCAAACACTGGAGTCTCCGGTTAAAACTGACGCAAATCACAGTTTGCAGTCAGTCACAAACTTTCAAATGCAAACTGTCAAGTAACACACTTCAACAGTTTGTTGCCGATTAGAAACAATTAAAGAGTTTGTTGCCGATTAGAAAAAAACTGTTGACGTGTCTTGCTCGCCAGTTTGCAATAGGTGATGGAAATGACACTATATGCTCAGTTCGTGCATATATACCTACATAACTGCGTCACAGTAAATCACATCTAAACATGATGTCGAACAAACGAAAACGCAGCAATCTCAGCCTTGCTGACAAATATGAAGTCATCAAACTGCTGGATCAGAAAATGCCGCAGACACAAATAGCGAAAAAGATTGTATGCTCTCAAGGTCAAGTGTCTGGTATATCCTCCAATCGAACCTACATAATGGAGGAACAACAAAATATGTTTTGTTTAATTGTTTGTACGTCTTTCTCGTCAGTATTCTTGTCAGTACCAATGTACATCTAGAATTTAATGTAACCTGTGAGTGAGTGAATATTACGAGTGGATTATTTTCAATGCACCATATAATGGATAACAAACAACTATCGGCGCTTTTCTATGGGTTTATTGAATAACACAAGTTTATTTAGCAATGTATTGAACAATATAGCTTTGAATAGGTTAAAAAAACGATAACATACACACATGTATATGATAAAGAGTGATAACATTGGAAATATAAATGATTCCGTAATATTGAATACTCCGGATAATTGAATATTCGGACATGACAAATGGGCTATTTAATTAAGAAGAATTAGCCACAAATTCAGTCGACACGGGTTTGCAATAATTATTATTCTGATTTTCACCGGTAAAAAAGCATTAAGACATAAGATTTCGTGCGATTTCCGATGGTATTTAAAAAAAATAAAAAATAGCAGGCGTACTACTTTATCTTACCATTAACTATGATTTCTTCTGTTTTTAAAACATATTGTTTTCTGGTTTATTTTGCAAAGCTACAATCACCATTGTTGTAAAAAACGCCACTGAAATATATTACTCCCCGGCTTTATGTATGACAACTTCATACAAGCTGGATATAGGAGATCATTGTAAACAACAACAACATCTATGGCCGACAATTTTTAAAAGTTTACTGAAGTTGATGGTAAATTATTAAAAATATATAGTTTAAATCAATAAGTCATGAATAACACGCGCACGATCTGTTCACAAGGTTGCTACTTTGTAAGTGCATATGGTATAAATGATACAAAATAGCCGCCTATTGATGTTTTACAGGGGTATTACGTGTTTACCTTGTGTTGCAAACCCGTGTCGATTTTAATAGCTTTTGCCTTTTTCGCAAATTGTCAGTCTTTTTATGTAAAAAAATAAAAAACATCAAATATTACGTTACAGTTCGTATTTTTCGGTGATTGAGCTTACATTAACAAAAAAAATAAATCGTTTTTGTTATGTTAATTGCTTTTTTTGTAAAGTTGAAAAAACTAGTTGTATCCCTTGTTAGTATATATAGTATATAGTATAAAAAATCGAGACTCAACTCTGTGGTCGGTCAGTCTTCATCAAATGTAAAGTTTGTGGACTGAACTGATTTAGAATTTATTTTTTAATATGTCATCTCTAAGTCCATATAAACGGACTCTAAGAGCCTTTGATAATTTTTGCAAAGGCAGCTCTGGAAGTCCATATGCATCCCTTCATAAACATAACCACAGTTCTCCGCAGCTGAAAAGTGTGCATCACTTAACAGACGTTTGTTACCAATTTAGGAAAGCAATGAATAAACTTTAAAAACAGATTAAATTGACCTGAATGGCAACCTATGGACATTATCCTTTGCATGCACTCTTAGAAAACACGACAATGTTTCAACACACTATTCTTGTTGACACTTTTATATGTTGAAATTTGGAATTCGGCCCCAAAAAACGCAGATCGACGGCCCTGGGAAACATCACAACCACTGCTCAGAACAGATCAGTTCCCCGAAGTCTCAAGTGAGCAACCTAGGCCCTTTGGCCCTCTTGTTTTCGTCATGTGTCTGGTCATGAAAAAATGCAATACTGTGCTTTAGGTCATTTTTGTTGTAAGTTTGGCTATCATAAACAACAAAAATGAATGAACAGTCCATATTATTTGTATTGTCTTTCTACAAAATAGCAAGAAGTAGAATAGTTATATCCCTTGTTGAATAATAATTGTAATAATGTATAATATTTAAAAGTGACTGTTCTGTTTACTTTTCATTAATGAAGCTGTCAAACTGGGGCAGGGATAAATGTATTTTTTGTGACAAAATTCCTGGCCGTTGGTACCATATTTAGTTATGCGAAAGGTTGGTACACACACGCTTTTCATGTGTGTTACAGGCATCATGGTCAGGAGATATAAATGACATCTTACAAAGCGGTAAAAAAAAACAATCTACCGAAAAATTAAAATACAGTTTTTGTTTACAAAAAAATCATTTTTTGCTCTTCATGTTTACCAATGTTGAACATAACAACTGATAACCGGTAGTCATTTTGCTATACATGTATGTGTAATTCAGAATGTTATTGTCGCGTCATTATATGAAACATACCCTATTCACAACCAAAACATTGCTACAAAAGGTTTATTAACTGATCCTGGTGGGGTAGAAGGTACTTTATCCCTTTGAGCGCTGGAACCGGATTTTGAAGGCCTTTGCAAACAGTTTGGATCCAGATGAGACGCCACAGAACGTGGCGTCTCATCAGGATCCAAACTGTTTGCTATTCTGATAGTATTCTTTGAAAAAAAATCGAAGAAAATGCTAATTTTAGAAATTTAGCAGACAACATTTAAGCAGATGACAAATTTCCCAGCATGCAAAGGGTTAAAACATTTCAAAAGTTTGCACTTACCAGGATCCGCAAAAATACGTTTGTAGCAATTATTTGGTGGTCAAAGTGTATATTAATCTGACTACCGATACTATGTTCATTGTAGGAGTATGCACTTTGCAAGTCAGAGCACGGTGACCCCCGACCCTGCCTCAATGAGGGCAAGGAGGTCACAAGATGCAGCATGGACTTTCTCCGCAACGTTAAGAAGACGTGTAACGAAGACTTCACGGCCATGTGGAACTGTCTCGATCATTCCTTGGACCAGAAATACCTGTAGTAAGTCCAGTGTGTTTTACTGTCTGGATCATTCCTTGGACCAGAAATACCTGTTGTAAGTCCAGTGTGTTTTACTGTCTGGATCATTCCTTGGACCAGAAATACCAGTAGTAAGTCCAGTGTATTTTACTGTCTGGAACATTTCTTGGACCAGAAATACCTGTTGTAAGTCCAGTGTGTTTTTTTTCACCATTTTGGGAATAGGGCCGGGTCCCTTTGGATTGGGAAAAATCGCGGTATTTTGACCAAATTAGGAAATAAGAGTGTTGTTTTGGTTTTGCTAATATATTTTCCAAATTGAATGTAAAAGGTTTTCAATATAATATTTACTAAGGTCTAACTTATAGAGCTGGATTGCAGATGAACTAAATTTAATTTCCATTGGGAATTTTTAGGTCCCATTTGGGAAAAATATATACCTTTTGGCATTGGGAATGGGCCCGTTTACCGGCCCCGATTTTTAACGAAAATAAAACACTGAAGTCCGTGCTTTTTGTAGCTCACCTGAGCAAAATGTGCTAATGATGAGCATTTGTGATTTCCTTTTGTCAGTTGTGATTCGTTTGTCGTCAACATTTACCCTGGGAACAGTCCACAGGACACAGTTAATGACCAATCTTCATGCAACTAGGTCAGAACATTTGCCCCAATGGTATCTTGGCTTAGTTAGATAATAGGTCACATGAGGTCAAAAACTAGGTCACTAGGTCATATTAAAGAAAAAGCTTGTTAACACTCTAGTAGCCACACTGATAATGTGGTCAGAACATTTTGTCTTATGATGTCTTGTCCGAGTTCAAAAATAGTTCCAGATTGTCACAAAAACATGGCCGCCCGTCTGCCGGCAGTTTTCCTCATATGGCTTTATTGATACCTTTTAACACTCTAGAAGTCACATTTGTATTCCATATTCTAAATGAATCGTGGTTAGTACATTTGATCTAATGATATCTCAGCAGAGTTAGAAAATTGCTCTTGGTTCGTCGAAAAACATGACTGCCAGGTGGTGGGAAAGTTTTCCTTAAATGGTTATATTGAAACCTGTTAACACGCAAGAAGTCACATTTTCAGTCCAAACTTTGTCAGAACATTCTAATGATGTCTCAGCGGAGTTCAAAAATGATTCCAGTCCATTGAAAAAACATGGCTGTAAGGGGGCAGGGCAGTTTTCCTTATATGGCTGTAAGGAAACCTTGTTTACACTCTGTTGGGAACATTTGTCCCAATGAAATATCGGATGGGTTTAACACTGGGTCACGTGAGGTCAAAAACTAGATCACTTGGTCACATTTAAAAAGCTTGTTAACACTCTAGAAGTTTCATTTTTGTCGAATCATTATGAAACCTGGTCAGAAAATTTGTTCGAATGATATCTCAACCAAGTAAAAGTTTCCTGTCTGTTGAAAAATATGGTCGCCAGGGGAAGGGCAGTTTTCCTTGTATGTCTATTGCGAAGGAGTGTTAGTTTTAGTGCAATCTTCATGAAACTTTGTCAGATCATTTATCCTAATGTTTATCAGCAGAGTTTGAAACTGTGTCATGTGAGCAAAAAAACTAGTTAAAAATGTCAAATTAAAGAAAAAGCTTGTTCACGCTCTCATTCTGAACTCTACCTTCTGAGAATAGTTTAGGTCCTTCAGGTCTGAGGTGAGCACCTTAGGGCCCATTGCCCTCTTGTTTGTCAAATCTTCCTGTAACATGGTCATTACATTTGTTTAAATGATATCTGGTCTGAGTTTGAAAATGGTTCAAGTCTGTCGCAAAAAAATTGCCACCATGGGACTGGTCAGATTCCCTTATATAGCTATTGTAAAACTTTGTCAACACTCAACAAGTCAATAAATATGTCCATATATGTTTCGTGTTGCAATTATTTTCAATTATCAAAAGTTTGTGATTATAATGTGCTTAGAAATTAAATATTTTGTTCTATAAAGAACCCTTATTCTTCTGAATTCCACCGTCTCGGAATAGTTTAGTTCCTCCCAGTCTCAGATGAGCTCTTAAAAGTCCATGCCCCTTTTGTTATCTATTTTACTCGATTTCAATCATGAAACATATCTATTAATTGTGACTGTATTTTTAATATTCATGCATACAATTGGGTGTCAGGTTATTATTTGTGAGCTGTACAAAATTGTACAGGCCTAAATCAATTGCACAATAATGTGCTGTTTGTTTTTAAACACAGCTTTAATAAAACTTTTACCAAACACATTGGAAATAAGTCTTACTAGTTACTCATTTTTGCTAATCAGCGTTATCTAAAACAGACTTGCAGAATTGTTTTTTCAAGGAACGATTTCCCTGAGCAAGGCTCAGTTATAAAATGTGATTACCGGTAGTAATGTCCATTTGACGACATCCATTACAGCTGCAGAAAGTACGAACAGAAGCTGGATGTGTGCATGGCAGAAAAACTGAACGTGCTGAGACCTGAGCCCGGGTTCTACTCAAAGATCCGAATTCACGACACAGATCGCCCTAAGCCTGTCCGGGAGCCTACCCGACCCCAGCTGGATACTCCTGCACCGTACGAGGGACGTGTACCAAAAGCCCCGGCATATCCGGCTGGTGGAATTTAGTGTTGCTGTTGTTGTAGTTGTTACGATTTTAGATTACATGAAATGAAGGAATTATTCCCATATGGTGTATGAACTGAGGCATTTTGTATTTGTTGGTTTGATTTAAAAAAAAAGATCTTTATCTGTATTATAGATTATAAGATAGCAACAATAGTCAGGAAGATAGAAAGCAGTAATAATGGGATTGTACTGTTACAAAAAGAATAAAATAAAATAATAATAAAATGCTCTTTGTAGCTAAAAAAAACACTTATGCTGAGAAATGGATGGTGGTACTAGTTGACTGAAAAACCATTTATACTTAATTAATCAAAGTGTGTTCAGTTATAGGAGTGCTGAAGTGTTTGTAAATAAAAGTTGACAAAAGAAGAAGTTGACTTTTTTTGTTTTGAGTTTGACTCTCAGTCAGAAGTCTGAAAATGGGGGAGATTTTACATGCGTATCCCAACTTTCTCAAGATTGCCGTGGCGTAGTGGATATGGTGTCCGCCTAGCCATTGGGAGGTCATGGGTTCGAACCCCACTTGGAGCATTCCTTTGATCTCCACCAAAGACACCAAGTACTCTTTATAGTCCCAGGAAACCGACTCGAGAGCGTTTATATAAGCCTGCAGCTTTCGATGCAATAAAATAAATAAATGTGTCTTGTTCTGAGAAAACTGGGCAAAATACTTGTGAGTAAAGTGTCATCCCAGATTAGCCTGTGCAGTTCGCACAGGCTAATCCGAGACATCACTTTCCGCCTTAACTGGATTTTTGCACAGGCTAATCTGGGATGACAATTTACGCACAAGATTTATGCCCAGTTATCTCAGAAGATGCCACAAATAGGTTTAAACTAACTATCTCAACCCTTCCCGCTCAGAGACGCTTTTTTTCATGTTTGTAGTCCCTTATAGAATCAAATTACATTGCAGACACCTCTCTTACTGGATTCAAGTTTTAAAGGCTTCATGCCCAACCAAAAGACACTAATGAGCAGCAAACAGCATTAAACCTGAACAAACTGCCAGTAACTCGCAGGCTGTTCTGGTTTTATGCTGTTTGCATTCAGCCATTTTCACCTTTCTTCTTAGTGGGAAAGGGTTGAAATAAACCACAAGAAAAAAATCAGTTCAAAATAAAAAACTGGACATTGCAAGATAAATTCTTTCAAAAGATAAGATGAATGATGAATACCTTTTGAAATTAAATTCAAATGTATCTTTGTGGGTTCTTTATTTATTGGTTAATGAAGATAATTTTTATAAATCTTCATTATTAATGTTTAAATTTCAAAATTTGGGTGACAGATATTGTTTTACCAGCTAATTATGAGAAGCACACCGTATAGAATTTTAAATCCTAGTTCTTTTCTTAGTTTGTAACAGTTTGTTTTTATGCTCCTTTTTTAAAAAAAAGGGGGTTTTTTAAAATTGCACCGTCCGTCAGTTAGTTAGTCCGTCCGTCCGTCTGGATTAGTTTCCGCTCAATAAGTCAACTAATTGTCATCAGATCTTTACCAAACTTCATGAAAATGTGAAAGGCAATAACATCTAGGTAAAGTTCGATAGTCGGCCAAATTGACCCAGACATTCCTGAGTTACGGCTCTTGAATCATCGTAAAATTGGGTTTTTTCTTGTTTTCGCTAAATAACTCCAGCAAATGTCATAGGATCTTCGCCACACTTCATGAAAATCTGTAAGGCAATAACATCTAGGTCAAGTTCGATAATCGGCCAAATTGACCCAGACACTCCTGAGTTACGACCCTTCAATCATCAAATAAATAAGTTTTTTCTCGTTTCCGCTCAATAACTCAAGCAAATTAATAACTTGTTCAAAAATAGATGAAGAATAATGAATTTACAAGATTTCAAATTTGCATCTAGACTCAACATTAGTGTACTTTTAGACATTTTCTTCAGTTTTAAGAATATTTAGACTTTATATGTCAGTCCTAACATTGTTTGGTCATTACGCATCCTGTTAACAAAATCATTTTTTGTGAGGATTGCCAAGGGAAACTACTTAGGCACTGAAAAAACAGTTTTTATCGAGAATTAGTCCCCTTGCATAGTTTTACATACATAAAAGATATTTCTGGTTCAACTCAGCTGCAAATAATACATCTAACATGATAAGATTTTGTTCTGAAAATAAATAAAGTAATCTTTGTTAAAACTTCTCTGATTAAAGGTGTTTACAAATCATGTTTGAATGGAATAATGTTCGGAGTATCGTTATGTACTGTATAGTTTTGCACAAGTTTCAAAGTAAGTCTTCGTAGCTTTTTGCGCGCTTTTATTGCAGAACACACTGTCAAGCTGAACGAAATGTTTGTTTTTTAGAGAGTTTATTTGTGTTGAATATTGTGAAATGCGCGATCGCATGAGAATAATGAGTATGCAGCTTTACTACATTTTTTTTTTCCATTTTACGTGTTAATCTCATCAACAGGAGTGATGACAAATACCCGTATACAATATATTTCGCCATTACCCGTGTATACCAATTACTGGTGTATTCTGGTTTTCTTTTATTTACAATACCCGGAACAGTGATATCCTGTTCATTTTTAGACAATTGTTCCCGCCAAATTATTGAAAATTAGAGAAAGTAAATAACAAAAATACCACATGAAATGTCAGACGTTTGAAAAAATTTCAATGACGTAATCAAATCCCATAATACAATTTATCTCGTTTGCATCTACCGAATGTACCGGTAAGTAGGTCCTAGAAATGTCATTGGATTATAGTATCACATGTCTTCGGTGTTTGTCGGAACCACGATGGAAGTTGTTTTGTGTTCGATAATAAATTGTATTTAAGCCATTTGAGATAAAATAAATATTCTAATAATAAGAAGAACGATTAAATAAAAATGTTCCTTCCCATAGAATCGAACCCGAGATCTTAAGGACCAAAAGCTGACACACTTTTACTGCACCATTTTATTTTTTGAAATTAAATGTCATTTTAAAGTTTTATTGTATACATGTACTTATTTTATTGCTCAAATTATCGTCGAAAAGAGTTACAAACGCTGTTCGTTATTCACCATTCGCATGAATGTGTTGAAGAACATTTTTTAGTTTAAATGAATACTTCTTTCATACTTTCAAAGAAAGTTACCACAACAGCTGTAGCATATTTATCAACAGCGTTAGCTTTAAAACCAAGGTTTTAAGTTCGACTTTTCACCGAATATTCCGAGATATACATCTCACACTTGTGTGGGCGTTGCGTAAGGTCATAATGACATAATGAAAATGAAGGTCATAATGACCCGATTAACATGAAGTTCTGTTCGATATTTTGATATGTCGGGCTCCCTTCATCCGATGAGTATGTTAAGTTAAACTTCAACTATAAATCATGTTTAAAAACTATCAAACTACCCATTTATTGTATGCGTTCTGCCCCAGTAAGTAAGCAAGCGTTGTATTTTAATTTAAGATTAAACTCTTTAGATATGTAATCGTGAACTATAGCTCGTTGTATCCAAAAACTTATTTACATTATGACACAATATCATTTAAAAGGATCTGTAAGATTGTAATGTTTACTCATCACACCGTTCAATCGACTAACGCATCGTCTGTGGTATATTGTGGTAAAGACCGGTTTGACTAGACCGTCCCGACCTGTCCTGCGGTGGCTGCTGGGATATAGTCTTCAGT